>BQNB010169358.1:0-13790 GCA_026074375.1 Tanacetum coccineum | reverse complement strand
GTTATATTACTTGTATATATGCTTTAGTAGCTTGTACATTCGCTTTAGATATTAACCTTTCATGGAATTAGGGTTTAGAAGTATATAATAACGGTTTAAAGCCCGTTTTGATATAACGTTGCGAATGGTACATTATAAGAGTAATGTACTTTGTAATAATGATATTAAGATATCGACTTGATATGTTATGATGTTTGCTTGACATATAAATAGATATAGATGGCATAAGTAGGTTGCGTGAGCTCGTCTACTTTAGTTATGCAAGTTACATTGCATATTGAGATATTGGCAATGCAATAAAGCGAAAAATTTCCCCGTACAATTGTAATCATAGTAAAATAGGTTGATTTTGCTTCTGATGAAAATTCTGGGTTGTTATAATAAAGCATATGACAAAGACAAGCGGAGACATGATCCTTATGACCTCCTTGACAAATGGCGTTTTCACGAATGATATCAACCCATGGTTTCATATGAGGTTGAATTTCACGAGTTAAGATTTTGTTTTTGTCAACGACAATAGTTTTCTTGTTTTTAGTACGAGTGACTTGACCTTGTCTAGGAATTTGAATGAAGGACTTGACGACACTTGGACACGGATTAGTGGTTTTATAATAACCTTTACTCAGAACACTTGTTGACAAGTAGTCGAGTGACCACATGTCGGTGTGTGATGCGTGACCTTTGAACAATATCTTTAAGATTTGACTAAATTCTTCAAGTATGAGGGAGAAAGACTTACTTTGTATAACAAAGTTGACCACAAAATGACCCGTGGAGTTATAATCAAAAGTTAGTTGACTATAGAACTCGAGAACAAAATGAGGAACAATTTGTTCATTTAAGTTTAACAAACAATCAAAGTCAACTGATTCAAACTTAGCACGGATATGACTCATGTTTTCAAAGTTTTGACTCACAACCCTACCCTTATGAAAGTATTGTTTTTCAAGATTTTCAATTGTGTTTCTTAAGGGTTGATTAAATTCACTTGATATGAGTGGAATGTAGTTTTGGGTCTTTTGATGATCTAGTAAGGTAATTGGAGGCATTGTTACCTAAAATAAAACAATTAAATCACACTTTAATATCTTACATATGTGTTGATATTTTGAGTTCGTGCTAAGTGTGTGCCTAGATGTAACAAATGTGGAGTAATGATTAACTCGACCTAAAAATAAAATCCTAAGAGTTAATCCAAATGCTCCTTAGTTTGATTTTGCTCATCCAAACATGTCAAAAAATACATATGAATTATGTATCTCGAAATTTGTTCATGAGATCATTATGCATGTGTTTGAAAACGTATTTAAGTTGTATTGACAATGCATAACCACAATTTCATTATGTTCCTAACGTGAGTAATTTTGAAAATAAAATTAGGGTTTTTGTTCGAAATCAATTTTTAACAAATTTACTAATGTATGCAAATCCCATGTCTATGGGAAGCATATTAGTTATACATTGTATCCTAGTAGTCTTAATTGTACAAAATTGAAAGAAAAATAAAAAATCCCCAATTTCAATTTTAGTGTTCATCATGAACCCTAGACTCAAATTGAAAGAAAATAGATGAAATGGACTTACAATTAATGATCTTTAAGATGTTGTGAATGATTATATGTGTTGATTTGATCTTCAATTATAGTTTTAGTGGTTGATTTTGAGTTTTTGGGTGTCTTTGTTCGTTTTCGTCACTTGCAGCAGGTAAAGGGTGTGTTTGGTTTTGTGAATTGAAAATTTTGATTAAGTGTAAAATATGGGAGCCGTCCTCAGTGAAGGGGGCCGCCTATGGTATGGGGGCCGTCCTCAGTGAAGGGTTTTGGACTCAGTTTTTGACAAAATTTTACGAAGAGGAGTGGCATTTTAATTTGCATTTCGCGAATTAAAAATGCTTAAAGTACTTCAGATGAAGTATTCAAGTTGTCACGACATGGAATGGAACACGGACTAGAATTGAGACAGAAGAAGGAGAAGCGAACTAATATGATTTATTGAATGTGTTCCATCATTTCTAAACCAAGAAGTAGATAGTTAAACGATTCACGTTTAAGAGGTTTCGTAAGAATGTCGGCGATGTTGTCGACAAACGACACTTTTTTGATTGAGATATGTCCTTTCTGGACATTATCACAAAGAAAGTGGTGACGAATTTCGATGTGTTTGGTACGAGAATGTTGCACCGGGTTTTTGCTAAGGTCAATCGCGCCTTTGTTGTCGCACATGATGGGAACGTCGTCGAGTCGTACGTCGTAGTCGATGAGAGCTTGTTTCATCCATAGTGCTTGTTGACATGCCTTTCCGGCGCTTACGTATTCGGCTTCGGTAGTGGATATAGCAAGAGCGGTTTGTTTCTTCGAGAACCAAGATGTCAAACAACATCCCACGAACGTACAAATACCGCTAGTGCTCTTTCGGTCCACATAATCTCCCGCATGATCAGAGTCGGCATATACTACGGTTTCTATGCCGGTCCCCTTAGGATACCATAATCCTAAGTGCGTAGTGCCTTTAATGTATCGGAAGATACGCTTAACCGCTTCAAGGTGAGAGGTTTTGGGAGCCTCTTGGAAGCGGGCACAAAGGCAGACACTAAACATGATATCGGGCCTACTTGCCATTAGGTATAATAAACTACCTATCATGCCTCGATACTTGGTACTATCTACCGACTCACACTCTTCATCTTTCGTGAGTTTAGTATCGGAGGACATGGGGGTTTTCATTGGTTTAGAATCTTCTAGACCAAATTTCTTAAGCATTTCTTTAATATAATTAGATTGATTAAATATTATACCATCCTCCATTTTTTTAATTTGTAATCCAAGGAAGAAGTTAAGTTCACCCATCATGCTCATCTCGAACTCGTCATGCATGATTTTGGCAAATTCATCACACATGTCTTGACAAGTCGAACCGAATATAATGTCATCGACATATATTTGAGCAATGATGAGATTTGAACTTTTCTTCTTAGTAAAAAGAGTGTTATCTACCATTCCCATTCCCATTTTATATTCATATTTATAAGAAAGGCCTTTAATCTATCATACCAAGCTTTAGGTGCTTATTTAAGACCATATAAAGCTTTCTTTAATTTATAAACATGATTCGGTTTTTCGAAATCAATGAATTCCGGAGGTTGTGCCACGTATACCTCCTCATTGATAAAACCGTTCAGGAATGCACTTTTTACATCCATTTGGAATAGTTTAAAATCTAAGGCACAAGCATAAGCTAATAATATTCTAATTGACTCAAGTCTAGCAACCGGAGCATAAGTTTCATCATAATCGATGCCCTCTTGTTGGTTGTAGCCTTGAGCAACTAATCTAGCCTTATTTCGAGAAACAACACCGTTCTCGTCTAACTTATTTCTAAACACCCACTTAGTTCCTATAATTGTCATATTCTTAGGTTGTGGAACTAACTCCCAAACGTCGTTAGCAATGAATTGATTTAATTCTTCTTGCATGGCGACTATCCAACTTTCATCTCCTAAGGCTTCATTCACATTCTTAGGTTCTATGGTAGAAATAAAACAATAAAAGTTACTTTGGTTTTGGGCTTGTGACCTAAGGGTTCTTTGGTTAAGATTTCCTATGACATTTTCTAAGGGATGGTTCCTAGATTCCTTAATATTGACTATTTCGTCAATTTCCAATGTTTCATCCTCAATGTCGTTTTCTAGGTTTTTCATTTCGGTGACCTTAATTGCTTCTTCCTCATCTAAGTCATCATCCACCAAAGGTGATGTCTTAGAGGGTGGAGGAGTTTCATCGAATGTCACGTTAAGTGATTCTTTGACTTTCCTAGTGTGTTTGTTTAGGACGATGTAGGCTTTACTATTTTGAGAATAACCTAGAAAGACACCTTCGTATGACTTTGGGTCAAACTTGGTAAGGTAGTCTTTTGTGTTTAAAATGAAGCACTTGCTTCCAAACACTCTAAAATAATCTAGTGTGGGTTTTCTACCTCTTAAGAGTTCATAAGGTGTTTTTCCTAGAATGGCTCTAATGAGGATTCGGTTTAGAATGTATGTTGAAGTATCTACGGCGTTACACCAAAACTTTTGTGGTAACGATTGCTCATTCAACATTGTTCTACTCATTTCCTGAAGTGTCCTGTTCTTCCTTTCGACCTAGCCATTTGATTGAGGAGTGCGTGGAGCCGAGAAGTTATGAGTAATACCACTGGCATTACAAAACTCTCCAAATTGCACGTCATTATCAAATTCTCTACCGTGGTCGGCTCTTATTGACACTATTGTGCATCCTAATTGGTTTTGGATTTTCTTACTAAATATTTTGAAGTGATCAAAAGCTTCGGTCTTATCCTTAAGAAATCTAGTCCAAGTATACCTAGAATAGTCATCTACTATGACTAGGGTGTAACGGTTTCCTCCGTAACTCCGTACGGCGGATGAACCAAAGAGATCCATATGGATAAGTTCTAAGCATCTAGTAGTTGAGACTACATTCTTAGCTTTGTGACTAGCGTGAGCTTGTTTTCCTATTTTGCAAGCATCACAAAAGTGTTTATCCAACTTAAGCTTAGGTAAGTTTCTAACTAAATCCTTAGAGGCAAACGATTAGATGATACGCATATTTGCGTGTCCTAATCTCCTATGCCACAAGGTGGAATTTTCATTAATCGTTGTTAGACAAATTTGATCCTTAGGCTTATTTCCTAATTTTATCACATATAAGCCTTTCTTCCTAATACCTTTACCTATGACTTTAACGTTCTTAGGGATTTCACTATCATGTTCAGAGAAAGTTACTTTACACTTATTATCACATATTTGTCCTATACTAAGCAAGTTAAATCCTAAGTTATCAACATGTTGGGAAGTCATTCCAAAGAGGCAATGGTCCTGCGTAGAGTGTCCTCTCAACTGATCTACAAATCGTGTAGAATAAAGGTTTTATGCCTCACCAAGACTAGCAGAAGGAATTTTAGCTGAGAGAAAGAGAAAGTGAAAGCAAGGATCACCTTGCTTAATGGCTTTAATCAAAAGATCATCATGCGTAAATTTCACAAAATGACTGATGCAAAAGAGATGTGGAAGCTAAATCAAATCTTAGATTTGGTGCAATGAGAGAACTCAAAGAAGATCAAAAGTATATTCTAAAGCAAACAGTTTGTAAGGCTCTTGTATCAAACTCCTGAAGGGCAACAGAAAGGCTTATGATAGGTTTTCCCAAAGTACTTCTAAGCGTCAACTAGAGATTCATTGTGCATGGAGTCACCACGGAAGAGGCAACCAAAGTTCCTTAGTCCTCTACCTTCTGCCTGGTCTCAAATTTCCTTAATCATGAGGACCAAGCCAGGAGTGGAACAGGCTCAAGTATTGAGAAATGTATAAATAATCTTAGAGTTTTTGAGCCTATGGTTAAAGGCCTCGCACTAGCATACACTTCTAATCATGCAGAATGTACATCTTGTTTATGAAACACTAGCAGTACGTAATGAAGTCTAGTACTAGCTTCTATTAGTGCTTTCTACTACTTCTGGCCTATAACCCCTAAAGTGAAGGCACTTCTTCAAACATCTGAAGAACTAAACTGTACTCCTTATTAGTGCTAATACCAATCCAGTGGACCACAATATGTATCATAGGATTTGGAACACTTAAGAGTATCGATTTAAAAAGAAATGGATTTTAAAATGGGCAAGTGGCCATATGATTTTCCACGAGACGAATGAAGTATACAAAAAGACATGGAAGAAAGCTGTAGTTTTTGATGCCAAGAGAACCAGTTGGCTTGGATAAGGCCTAAGCGAGTGCTACAATTGACACAAGACATGGCATTTTGCTAGAGTATGCAGATCTTAGGTAATCAAGATCAGGAGGAGGAGAGATGGCTAGTACAATAGCTGGAACAAAGCGTCAAAGACAGTGGAAGTGAGACCTGGAAAAAAATAGTGAGAACCTAAAAGCATTGTAAACTCTTGATTGGAGTAAGGTGTTGATTAGGAACCAGTCACTTATAAATGAACAAAAGAGAACTATGCTTCTTGATTGGCTTACAACAATTTTAGGCTCAGACACTGAGGTATCTTCTTGTATAAAAGCGAGTGAAAGATAATCTTATGCTAAAACTTAATAAATAAGAATGATGAACAGAGTGAACAACTTATGATGCCAAGTATAGAAATTCAGCATATACGTCAAGCTTTAAAAGAAAGGTATGAAGCACAATTAGTTGCTCCATCAACAAAATCAACTTTGGTAACTGTGAGAAAAGATTTAGGTTAAATGAAAATTGATTTAGATGATAAAACCGATGTGCTCACATAAAAAGAAGAACTATTGACAGAAGCTAAAAAAGGAAGAAAAGAAGAATTGAAAGCTAAAAGAATCGAAAAATGGCAAAACTCTGTTTAAAAATCTTACAATATATTCTGCTAACCTAGTCATAATGAGGCTTATTGACATGGTAGAAGCTGTGCTTGGGTAAGGAAATACAAATCGCGAATAAAGGTGTATCTTCAAGTTATGAAAATAAAGTTTTTTAAAAGCGTTATTTTACAGTAGTCAAGTGATATTAGAAGATAGTCCTTAAATGATAGATATATCTGCAGAGGATTGCATTGCAGTTCCCTCCTCCAATGATAGGATTTTCTTACATGCCTTCGGGACCTGCTGTGAAATTAACAGTCTCAAGTTTACATATTCGTCCCCAAAGCAATCTAAACCAAGTGAATCTGAAGCTAATAGCAGTAGATCTTTAATTTCCTGTCTGAATTCAGTCTCTAGTTGAAGAAACACTTAAATCTTGCTGAGACACCAGTTGTCAAGTGAAAACCCAACGAGAGTAAATCAACTCAAAAGTCATGGTTGAAACTCCTAATCTTTGAGGAGTATGAATATATATTGATGATAAACATGTGTCTCTACCACAAAAACAGGCAAACACCTAGTTTATGCTTTTGTTAATACTGTTAAGCATGTAAAAACTCCATGCAAACTGTTTTTAAAAGACAATAACACATGTAGTTCACCATCCTAAACATGACAAAAAAGGATTGTATTGGTATAATGTCGAACAATTGGGAGTAGGTTGTGGATAAATGGGAGTTAACTAGAAAAGGACATGGTTTTTGTAATGTGTGTTTTAGCCATCTTATAGAGATTGACTGATTTTCATGAGAAAAGAATGGCGTAAACAAAAAGCTATAACTGAACAAAAAGAAAGTAAGTGTATTGGTCCGAGGGAAATCGTCCATGGTGGAAAACTGTCAAAGAGTAGAATCGCCAAAACCAATTTTTTCCTTGCAGGCAATCTAACTTAGAACTGGCAGAATTCCAGTTTAATACTTGCTAGAGCAAAGCAGTACTAACAATGGTTAAAACATGCTAGACATTAATTTAACAGTCAGAAGCATCACCAACTTAATGCTGCCCGATGAAAGTTAATACTGTTAAACCTATTGTTAATAATATTAGACCAAAAATTGTTCTTCATAAAACCCAGTCACCTATTAGAAGGCCATTTTATAGAACAACAGCACCAAGAACAAATTTTTTAAATCAAAAAGTTAATACTGTTGAGGTAAAAGCAGTTAGTGCTGTTGGGGGGAAAAGGAAACTGAAGTTAAGGCCCCAGCAGGTTGTAATTGACGAATCAAAAGACTTACTGCAAAAAGTCTCCAAAAACAAATGTGGATCAACATACTAGAAAATTGTTACTTCTAAAGAACCACAGGCCGACCCACATCCCAAAAAAAGCTTGGGTCCCTAAGAAGAAACTAATTTATCTCTTATGTTTTTATGTGCAAGTATGTCCACATAAAGCTTTAGAAATAAAGGGAATGTTTGATAAGTGGATGTTTCAGGCACATGACTGAAACAAGGCCTACCTTGGCTGAATATCAAGACTATAAATGGTAGCCCTGTTGCTTTTGGAGTAGTTAAGGTTACATATAACCTGTAAAGGTAAAATAAAAACAAGGAAAATAATATTTAAAGATGGTGATGCTTATGAAAGAACTCAACATTTCAATCTCTTTTCTTTGTCACATGCTGTGTGACAAGAAGAACAAGGGTTCTCTTTACAACACCTGAAATTCTTGTGTTGTCTCCTGACTTAAGTTACCTGATGAAAATCAAGTATTACTTAGAGTCCCTAGACAAAATAATATGTACAGTTTCAACCTAGAGAACATTGTTCCTTCTGGAGGTTTAGCTTGTTTGATTGCAAAGGTTACAGTTGATGAATCTAACAAATGGCATAGGAGGTTGGGTCATGTTAATTTTAAAAACTTAAACAAACTTATGAAGGGAAACCTTGTAAGAGGTTTACCTTCAAAGATTTTTCAAAATGACCACACCACTGTGTTGCATTTGTTAGAAAGAAGCAACACAAGGCCTTCTGACTAAGGCCAAATCGTAATCTCTATTAGTCAGCACTTACGCGTCGATTCAGCATATAGACTTAATTTGGACCTACATCGTAAGTAGAAAAACAAAGACTTATTACCTGTTATCACTGATGATTTTTAAAGGTTTAGTTGGGGTTGTTCTTCTTAAGACTAAGGTGAAACTAGTGGAATCCTAAGGACTTATACAATCTATAAATTGAGAATATTAACATTACAATCCCACAAACGATTTAAAACTATTAACAAATAGTGACAATGGTAACACAAATTTCAAGAACAAGGATTTTCACATCTACAAATAAGAGTCTGCACTCCCAAAGTCATCCAAAGAAGGCGTGTCATACAGTAATGCCTACAACCTCCACACAACTAACAATGACTGTTCGCCTGATCAAGCCGAACACACCCTATAATACTAGACGCTACTCTTCATAACTATGCTAGACTGCGGTCATTTTACCTAGACACTTTTTGACAGCTGAAGCAGTTAGTACTGCTTGTATGTCCTTACCGACATACGCAATTAAGTCCACCACAGCATCTCATACAATAAGAGACCACTACATGAACATACTAGACTGAGTAAAATACCGAATCAAGAAGCTACTAAGAACCTTTACGGAGCCAAGGTGACACATCTGTAAGCTCGCGCAACACAATACCATTGCACCCAACTGAGCCAAGTTATCAGCACTGCGGAAATCCTGCATTGATACAGAGCTTTCTCATAGTAGGCGAGTACTCTCTCAACATAGCACAGGGCTTTGAGATGATACACATTCTTAGACAACAACTCAATAAGAGTTGCGCTAGACAACACCTGCCATAAACCTTTTAGAAAATAACACAACCAAAATGATCTAGGCAAAGCGGAAGCGTACCATATCTATGAGGCTCTCTATCACTCTCTCTTGGATACTTCACTGCGCATTCAATGAATTATCAGCCCACTAGTGACGACCGCGAATCAACAAGCTACAAAAATGCAGGTCAAAAGACTCTACATCATAATGCACCTGGTCACAACAAAGACATAATACTCGGATTGCAGAACAAATTACTGAACTAACGGAAAGCTAGAATCTGCTTCCAAGACTACTAATCTGTCTAAACCACAATGTCGATAGTCTTTTAGAAGATGACTTCAACTGTGAAGACTCATAGCAACGCAATGCTGTGAATAAGCATACATACACAGAGTACAACACATGAAAGAAACAAGTAAGATCGAACGGATCAGCCTTTTTTGACAGAGTAGCATTGCAAGAACGAGGATTACAAGTCAAGAAAAGGTAGCTAATGATGACAGCTGAGCCTTAGGCGCAACGCGAAGTTATGCCACATGACACACAACAAGGATTTGCTTCTTCAATTAGTACTTAGCCAGTCCTCGGGGTGGGAACTATCCTATACTGATCTAACCAATTCTGACCAAGATGATTCTCAAATACCTGCTCTTGAGGATAGTTATGACAATCCTAATGATAGTAATTTGACCAAAGCATCTTTATATGATAGGTGCATGGCTGACTATTACAATTTAGAACGTTAGTAAATGTATAGATCCTATTCCCACATCAAGGATTCACTCTATTCATCCTTCAACTAAAATTCTTGGAGATCTAAAATCAGTAGTTCAAACAAGGAGCAAAGTGAACAAAAGTTCTGGATCCTATGCTTTTGTACGTTATATTCAAAAGCAGAAAAGAAATAATCACAAGGATTTCCAGCATTGTTTATTTGCTTGCTTATTCTTGTCTCAAATAAACCCAATAAGATATCTGAAGCACTAAAGATGAAAGTTGGGGTTGAATGTCTAATGCAGAAGAACTACTGTAACTTCAGATTAAGAAAGGTTGGATTCTTATAGATTTGCCCTAATGAGAAGAAGGCAATTGTGGAAGAATAAATGGGTTTACAAAAAATAAGAAGGTTGAAAGAGCTGTGTGGTTTAGAAAATAAGGCAAGGTTGTTGCCCAGCGTGACATAGGCAAGAGGAAGGGATAGACAATGATGAGGTTTTTGCTCCTGTGGCTAGGATTGAATCCATTAGGATCTTTTTGCCTTTGCTTCCTTATATGGGATTCCATAGTCTATCAATGGATGTTGAAGATTGCCTTCCTATATGGCATAAATGATGAGGAGGTATATTTTTCTCAACCTCTCAGGTTTTGTAGATCCTAAGTGTCCGAAGAAGGTCTATCAAAGTTGTGAAAGCTCTCTATGGTTTACACCAATTCTCCAGAGCCAGGTATACTACTTTATCTACATATTACTTGTTGAAGAGTGGAAACAGAAGAGGAGACTATTACAAGACTTTTTATTTATTAAGACGGACCAAAATGATATCAAGAGTTAGTGACCAGTTTATTGTGATGACATTATTATTGGGGTTCTACACAAGAGATTCTTGCGGTGTGATGAATTTGAGAGCATTAATGAAGAGTAGATTCAATAAGTTTCTATGGGAGAGCTCAGACCTCTTCTTAGATTACAGTCAAACAGAAGCGAAGAGAAATTTTATAAGACCAGGATAATATGTTGCAGAAATCCCTAAAGAAGTTTGATTTTGCTCGAGTGTAAAGACTGCTAGTACAACCAATTGAAACCTAGAACCTTTGGTCAAGGATGAGGAAGCTACTATGTGGATGTACACCTTTTAAAGAACCAATGATTGGCTCTTAATGTACTTGACGTACTGTTTAGGCCGGATATTATGTTTGCATTATGTGCTTGTTCTAGGTTTCAGATAACTCCAAAGACCTCCCATCTAAATGCTATGAAGAGGGAATTTCTTTAAGGTACTAAAAAGCAAACCTAACTGGGCCTTTGGTATCCTAAGTGTCAATATATGACACTAGAAGCTTACTCAGATAGTGACTAATGCTGGAGCCAATCTTGACGAGGAAACACACAACAGGAGTTGTCAATTTCCTTGGCAGAAGACTTATATTTATGCAATGTAAGAAAGCAGACAATTGTGGCTACATCAACTACGAGGCAGAATATGTAGCTGCTGGGCGATGAGGCAGAACTGCTGACCGGCAAGGGTATTGTGGAGTCAAAATCAAATGTTAGACTATTGGTACAATTTTATGAAACACAAAGATCCTACATTGATAAAGAGAAGTACTGATAATCAATATAAAGAAATCCCAGTATTTTTAACTCTAAAACAAAGCAATATTGTAAATTAGCTACCACTTCATTAGGGATGCTTAAGAGAAAAAACTTAACCATTGCAAAAAGACTATATGAGGGACCCTTAAGCTATAGTCTAGGCTCAACCACCTAGTTCTCTATAACCATAGGCTCTGATACCAATCTGTCACACCCCGCCAAGGCGGAAACACGAGGCGTAACGTCATGGATATCATCACAACACAATGGTGTCAACAATAGAGAAACACTAAATGCACAACTAAGTAATAAAGACACAATGTGTCATGACAATACCGAAAACCAAAAGAACGACATCTTGTATTAATGAAAGAGGGTCTCACCAATACAAGAACAATATCTCACGATCCTAATAGAATCAAATAACATTCAACAAAATCCATGCAATAAACATAAACAAACTCAGGAGCGAACTCCAATGCAATCCTAGCAGTCGCTCTAGCCACTTCTCTTAACCTCAATATTCTCATGAAGCTCACCTGAAAATGATGCTTAAAAACGTCAACACAACGGTTGGTGAGAGTCATAGGTTTAAGACACACATTATAAACCTTTCAAACCAATTACTGTGATTATCAAAACAATATAGGACAATTATGCAACATATGAACTTATGCTAACATGCAAACCAAATCACCATATCAAACCAACCATACATATACTGGGTAGGCGTACCTCTCCGATCCCACATACGTCACTTACGCACCTAAAAGTCTACCAGCTGAAGCTTATATTTAGGCCTGGACCCATACCAATTCACTGAGTTGATCATTCTCAAATTAACGATCCGTGAGATGATCAGCCCCACCATTAGTGATCCTCAACACAACATAATATCATGCAACAACAAGCCATATGCAATCACATAATGTCCACACGCAATCAAAACACATAATCACAGCAATTCAAAACATTTCCAAAACACTTAGCATCATTTCCATCCCAATTTAAAACATTAAAAAGAGGGACTATGAAACTCACCTGATGCTTAGCTTCCCAAAAGATTCCAACAAAATCTTCACAAACACTTCACGGACAATCTAAACAATTAAGCACACAATAAGCTACCATCAATTAGGCATTCAACCCAATATGATGTAACCTCAACTATGATGGATATCTAAGCTATCTACCATAGCTTTATACTTGATTTAAACCTTTTCCAACTCTTACATATGCTATTTACGCTTCAAAGCTACACTTTATATTTTCTGGTTTTGAGCAGAATTTTATACTCACTTACACGTCTTAAACGCACCACTCTCATAATTCATCATGCTACATATATGTCCTATGAACATCTCATAGCTCTCCCAAAGCCATTACACTTTTACAAATACCCTTTATAAATTCATTAATTCAAAGTGTCCAAAATTCGTCCAGAATCTGACCTTCTAAAAGTATGGCACTAGCTGACCACTTTAGACCTCCTTTCATGCTTAGAAAAAATTCATAGATCACACAAAATATATAAAATAACTTCCACGCGATTTTTAGCTTCTAACTAGATGTATAAGTATTTTTAGAAAAATCAAAACCAAAACTGAAATTCGTCACTGTTTTACACACTGATTTTGTAACGCCCTTTTGGCCCACTTCCCGACCATAAAAACTTACGAGGCCAACTTTTCTGGAAAGTAGACCCTCTGAGGTTATCTCCAGTATGTTGTAAATTATTTATTTGATCATTTATGATTGAGTTATGCTCGTTACAAAACTGCCTAACTTTCTGAAGTGAATTAAAAAATTAATTCGGGCGATCTAAACCCTAACGCATGATCAAAACACGTAACCCATTAAACTAATGATCAACCAATCATCATTAAACTATAACTTCCAGAAAATTAAAACCCTAATTTATAAACCCTAATTTTATAAGCCCTAATCCATCATACTTAGATTACAATAATTGAAAATTAATTAACTAGAATTACACAAAGATTAGAAATTACCTTAAAAGAAAACCCTAAAAATTTTCTTCTTCTTTTTCTCCTTTGGTTTTGCCGATTTCACATATGGGGGGGTTTAGGGATTTTTGTTTTGTATATATAGGCCACAAGGAAATCCCTAGATAAACCTAATTACAATTTGAGTTCAACTAAAACTCTTTTTTTTTTCTAATTTTCGGTCGAATATGGCCTTTTTTTTATTTATTAATTACATTATTACTTATATTTCCTTAAGTTTTTATAAAAATCTTTACTTATTTGACTATACCTTTT
>BQNB010169356.1:0-13790 GCA_026074375.1 Tanacetum coccineum | reverse complement strand
TGCGATTCCGCCTCGGTCATTGTTTTATTAGCATAGTGTATAGGCCTAAAGTGTTTTTCATGACGTTGCCCTAAGACCGTACCTATGGCAAAGTCGCTTGCATCACACATATGCTCAAAGGGTAAGTCCCAATCGGGGGCAATCAAGATTGGAGCTTCGGTAAGTTTTTTCTTTAACATTTCAAAAGCTTAAATACATTCATTGGAGAAGATGAACGGAGTATTTTTCTCAAGAAGATGAGTCATCGGTCGAGAAAGTTTGGAAAAATCCTTAATGAACCGTCGGTAGAAACCGGCATGACTGAGAAAACTCTGAACACCCTTGACGGTGGTGGGATGAGGTAACTTAGCAATCACATCGATTTTGGCTTTATCGACCTCAATCCCATTTTTGGAAATCTTATGGCCAAGGACAATACCTTCCTTAACCATAAAATGACTCTTTTCCCAAGTTAGACAAAGATTGGTGTCTTCACACCTTTTGAGCATCTTGTCCAAATGAGAGAGGCATCATACATGAAAGATAGCCATCATACACCTTTCGAACGTGCCTGGTGCATTGCATAAGCCGAAAGGCATGCGACGGTAGGAAAATGTTCCATAAGGACATGTGAATGTGGTCTTTTCTTGATCATGAGGGTCGATAGGAATTTAAAAGTAACCCATCAAGAAAACAATAGTACTTGTTTCCCGCTAATCTCTCGATCATTTGAGCCATAAAAGGAAATGGAAAATGGTCTTTACGGGTGGCGTCATTTAACTTTCGGTAGTCAATGCATACATGCCATCCCGTAACCAATCGAGTAGGAATTAACTCGTTTTCATCATTTTCAACAATGGTAAAGACACCTTTTTTCGGTACGCAATGTACGGGACTCACCCAAGGACTATCCGAGATCGGGTAAATTAATCCGGCGTCAAGAAGTTTTTCAACCTCCTTTTTGATGACATCGTGGACTTTTGGATTCACCCGTCTTTGATGTTGGACCGCCGGTTTGTAGTCCTCTTTCATAAGAATCTTTTGAGTACAAAATTCTGGGTTAATACCCTTAATGTCAGAGAGTTTCCAAGCGATCGCTTGCGTGACTTTAAAACCTTTATGAGAGCGGCTTTTTCCTTGACACTCAAGTCTTTAGCAATTATGACGGTGGTCGGAGAGTTTCCAACGATGATTACTTGAGTGACTTCAAAACCTTTATTCTAGCGGCTTTTCCCTCGACACTCAAGTCTTTATGGCAATTATGCCGGCAACTGTCATCACCCACCAAAAAGCAGATGAGGAGGTAAGTCCTTGAGTTCGACCTCGGGAGGTTCATTAATTGAAGATTTGTTATTTTTAGCTTCACAAACTTTAAGTTCTTTTCGAATTTTAGGCAAATAATTTCCTTGAGTGGGAGGGGGTAATGATGGATCATCATTAAGAAATGCTTCAAGAAGAAGAATGTCCCCCTCCGAGTCGTAATAAGAGTGATCAACTTCCGGTGAAGTTGGATCATCTTCAAGAGCGAGGAAAGCGTCGACTTCCTCGAGAAGAAAATCACTATCCCCGAAAGGAGTGAGGGTTGGAGAAGAGGTAGAAACGATCGGGTCATAATAAGGAGTGGGATTGCCACTCGCGATCACATCGGAGAAACCAAGAACTTCTTGAGAATACTCCTCACAAGCCATATCAATGACGTCGATTCGGTTAACCGAATTATCATCATAATTAGAGGAGTATCTCAAAGTTTGATCAAGATTGAATGTTACGGCTTCTTTTCCAACACGAAGAGTTAATTCTCCTTCGTAAACATCAATCAAGGCACGTCCGGTCTTTAAGAAGGATCTCCCGAGAATTAGAGGAACTCGGGGATCGGCATCAAAGTCAACGACTACAAAGTCGGCCGGGAATTGGAACTTTCCTACTTTTACGTAGACATCTTCGGCGATACCGATCGGTTGGGAGATCGAACGGTCCGCAAGTTCGAGAGTCATGCAAGTCGGAGTAAGTTCCGGAAGAGAAAGTTTTTTCCACACGGATAATGGCATGAGATTTATGCTAGCGCCAAGATCGGCCAAGGCTAAGCACTCATCCATTCCCGGAAAATCACACGGGATGAGAAACTTGCCGGGGTCTCCAAGTTTTTCGGGTAACTTGTTGAGGATAACCGCCGAGCAATGCTCATTTAAAGGCGTTCTAGCCATTTCACTTAATTTTTCTTTGTTTCCAATTAAAGCTTTAAGAGTCGAGGCAAATTTTGGCATAAGAATCAAAGCATCCGTGAAGCTAATTTCGAAACTCAAATCTTTAAAGATTTCGTAGAATTTCTCAATTTGGTCGTTAGCTTTTTCACGGCGCCTTTCATCATTACGTCTCGAAGGATACGGAATCGACGGTTTCGGGTTAGGCATCGGAGCACTAACGGGAGCAACAACGGGCTCAGAATTTGGTACTTGAGGTTGAACTTGGACAACCGGAGGTTGGACGTCTTTGGTACTTCCGTTATTAGTAGGAGGCACCGTGTCCTTTGTCACCTCGGTTTCACGTTCCACTACTTTAGGAGGAGAAGAAGAAGTAGTAGGAATCGTGGGTCCTTGATAAGCAACACCGCTTCGGGTGGTAATACCCTTCAAATCTACCTTCGGGTTAGTAATGGTATTACTAGGGAGTGTCCCTGAACCTGAAGTAGAAGCGGTATTGGAATTCACAAACTTGGAAAGCATGTCCGTTAAATTGGTCATTTGATTTTGCAAGTTTTGATTTTGATTTTGCATATTTCTCATAACTGCATCATTAGCTTTGACGTAGTTTTGAAAATCATCCTTCGACACACCTTGTGTTTGCGGAGCCGGAGCTTGGTAAGGTGGAGCTTGGTGAACCGGGGGTTGATTAATCGGAGGTCGATAAATTTGGCCTTGGTTGTAATTATTCCCCCGGTTTTGGTTGTAACGGTTTTGGTTATTTCCTTGGTTTTGTTGAACGGGAGGAAAACCGGGAGGTCGAATTTGATTAGCAATCGGGGCTCGGTAACCGGTATTTCCTTGATTGAAATTAGCCGCGGCGGCTTGGGAAACATATTCTTGAATATTGTCACGATAAACGTTGCCATCGGTGGCGGGACAATTTCGGTAAGAATGAGCACCACCGCAAGTTACACAACTTTCCTCGACCGCTTTTACGGGAGCGGGAGCTTGGGATTGGTTTTTCTTATCGAGAAGTAAGGCTTTCACCATATCTTTAAGTTCGGCAACATCGGGAGAAATACCGGGGGTAGAATTGCTCGTACTCACTTTGGCAACAACCGGTTTGTTACGTGAATTACGAACTTTGGATTTGCTCTCAATGATTCTTAGGCAATCCCGAGGCATTTTATCCAAAAAATTACCACCCGCGGCGGAATTCAACGAATCTTGATCATTAGAGTTCAAAGCATTATAGAAAGTATCGAGTTGATGTAATTCCGAAAATCCATGATGTGGGCATGCCCGAAGAAGATCATTGAATCGGTCCCATGCCTCGTAAAAAGTTTCATCAAATCGTTGTTGAAATCTCGTGATTTCATTTCGAAGGTTTGTTGTTTTAGAAGGAGGGAAGAATTTGTTGATGAATTTCGAAACAAGATCATCCCATGTAAGAATCGATCGAGGGGGTTCTTTTTCAAGCCAAATCCGGGCGGCACCCTCGAGGGAAAATGGGAAAAGCATAAGCTTAACCGACGTACTCGGGACGTTCAGGAACTTCATCGTAGAAGTGATCTTGTTGAAATATCGAATGTGAGCATGAGGGTCTTCTTTGTCATGTCCAAAAAATTGTTTATTTTGGACAAGAGTAAGCAAACCATGCTTAAGCTCAAAGTTGTCCGCGGTGATCTCGGGAACAATGATGGCATCCTCGTAACCCTCGGTGGGTGCTTCGAGCAATTGAGCCATAGTCGATTTATCGGCCATTCGTAAATACGGGAGGAGCTTGATTTCAATTGGTCCTACAAGGGATTAAATGGTTCAACAAAAGTCGTGGGGAATTGTTGTTGTTGACGGTTAGAATTACGAGATTGAGAACGAGTGCGCATGCACTAAAATGTAAAAAGAAAATTTATACTAATTTATATATATATATATATATATATTTGGTTTTTCAACAATGTATTCACAATGTATTTTAATAACGGACAATGAGATAAGACACTTAAACCTAATAATCAACTCGCTTCTCGGTAGCTCTTCAAAGATAAAAACGCACAAAGGAGTGGAGGAGTAGGAAAGCGCGAAGCTATTAAAAACCTTTCTCCTTTAGGGTCGTAGTTCCTTGGAATGACCCGCCTTATACCCCTCTTAGAGTTTGTTTAGATTTCAAAGGTGAACCGTACCTCGCGAGAGACACAAAAGGTAAGTTTTTGATCTTTGGTTCGGGAACTTATTAATGATAATACTTTAATTGAAAGTATTATATTGATGGTGAATTTTATTTCTTTTTAGGACAATTTTTTTAAACTTTTGTTTTTTTTGTTTTTTTTATATTATATATATACTAATAAAATAAAATCTTTTTGTATTTTTTTTATATAAAAATAAGCAAAATAACTTCACACGGAAGGATCTTCAAAGCACAAATCTTCAAACGCAACAACAATCGTATACAATCCTCCCCGACAGCGGCGTCAAAATTGACAGTCGAGAGTCGTTTTGATAATCGATGCTTGAATGAAACAAGATTTTGATTGGTTTCTAATCTACGGGATAAATCTAAGGCAATTTCAAACTAAATAACAATTAAGGCACACCATATTTAACTAAAAGCAAAACAGGTAATCATAAAAGTGACTAAAAAACCCTACTTTATCAGAAATTAAGTCCTAAAATGATCTTTTTTTTACTTTTATAAGTCTAAATTGTCTAAAATGCTAGAAAAAGAAAAAATAAACAAAAACGAGTGATTAAGCTTAAAAACACAAAAAACTGTGACGAGGTTTCAATTCGCTTTAAAAAATCAAATTTTGCAATTTTAACCCTACGAAAGCAAATCTAATTTTTTTTATTTTTTTTTGTCCTAAAGTCTAATGTTAAAAGAAAATTTTCTAAAAAAGAATTATAATTTTTTGACTTTTTTATATTTTTTATGAATTAAAAACGATTTTATGAATTAGCAAAAGTGCATTGAACAGTGAAGAATCTAATAAAAATAAGGTGGAGAAAAGATTATCAAATAGCTTGTAAAATAAGCTAAAAAGTTATTTTAGGGGGGGGACAAATTAGGCTCAAAATGTCTATAAATAATTGATTTTGCAACTTAAAACCGAAAAAGACCCAAGGGCGAGTGGTAGAGGGAGTGTGTTGTGTAAAACGTTTGGTGAGTAGGGTAGAGGTCCCGGGTTCGAGCCTTGCTCACCTGGGGCTTCCCCTAATCCCAAACGTTTTTGTTTTCCATTTTTTACAACTTTTTAGAGGACTTAAAAATAAGCAACTTTAACAAAACCACTTTTTTATAAGCCAAAAATAAGCACAAAATAAGCTAAAAAGGTGACAGATTAAGCTTAACTACACTAAGTCTAAAATGGCTAACTGTTAAGCACTTTAAGCACTAATAAGCAAATGTAACTAGAAAATAAGCTAAAGCAGGAACTTAACTACACCTAATAAGCACTTTTGAACAAAATTAAGCAACTACAATAAGCTAGAATGACAGTTTACTTAAAGAGCTATAAAACTTAAGGTTTTTAAGCTAAAAGGCAAATAAGCTCAAATAAGCTCTAAACTAAAGGAAATAAGCTAAAGTGGGCTTAAACTAACCTAATAAGCTATACTAAGCCTAAAATAAGCAAATGCAATAAGAAAATAAGCCTAAATAAGCAAAATAAACTTTTTGGCCAAACTATTAAGCAAACAGCCAAAAAGGACTTTTCTAACTTAAAAATAAGCTAGCAAACAGATCCTTATGGCTTAGTGGCTTATACCACTAAAAAGTATGGCCAAAAAGCTACTTAAAACAACAATCAAAAAGCATTTTGAAATTCAAATAAGCACTTAAAAATCTTAATGAAAAGGCTAGTTCACACAGATTCAACACTTAGAAAAAATTTTGCAATCTTAACAAAACCAACTTTTGAGCTTAAAAATAAGCACTTAAACAGAACCTTATGAACTTATAACCTACAAACAGATTGAGATTTGACCTCAAAGAGCTTATATCAACAATCAAAAGAGAGTTTGAAATTCACAATAAGCCATAGAAAGCAAATGAAAAAGCAATTTCTCAAATTTTTCAATACTTAGCAAATTTTGACAGACTTTGGCAAAATGCAAAACAACAATGCAGGCTATAAAGCTTATGGTTTCTAACCTCTTTTGACACTTAAACAAACTCTAAAACAACACAAAATTACAAGATTCAAAGGCACAATCAAATAAGCAAATAAAATGAGCTATAAGCTCACAGATTCAAACCACAAACTCTTAAAACCTTAAAAATGAGATTTAATACTTAAAAACTTAAACAAACTGAATCTTAGGACTAATCTAAGCTAAACTAAACTGACCCAAGAGTAAAAACTCATTTTGACCCATTTTGACCTTCAAAAACAGTTAAACCAAACACCCCTTTAAATCCTGATTTTTACTTTTTAAACTGATTTAAGCCACAAATTTCAAAGACCAGATATTAAATAAGCTATACTAACAATATTAAGCAAATTTCATCACCCAATAAGCATTCCAATAAGCTGAAACAGATTATGCAACTTAATAAGCTATGTTAGACAGAATTAAGAAAACTTAAACAAAAATGATTTGCAAACTACAAGCAGGCATACTTAAGCATTCAAATAACTATCGAACAAGCTTAAATAAGCAGCAATAAGCAAGAGAAAAGAACAATAGTAGTTTAATTGTCAAAGAAGTAAAACTTGGAAAAAGAAACTTACAAAGGCCTTGCTTAAACCGGGGAAAATGAGCTCAAAAAAGCTTATCTACAAGCTCTAGCTTATCAAAAAGATAAGTGTAAGTGTCCATAAAGCCCAATCAAATTTGCTTATATCATTAAGCTGTGGTATTTGAGGGTGGATATTTTTTTTTATTTTTTTTTTGTTAAAAATTTTCTTAAATGACTTTATATTAAAATGAAAAAGGATTAATAATATGCTTAAAATAAGAGCTTAAAACAGCTTGTGAAATGCTTCTACAATAGGGGGAAATTCAAGATAATTAAAAACTCAAATTCTCATTAAAGATTAAAAAGTTTACAAGGCTTGGAAATTGAAAGACAATAATTTAAATGACCTAAAAATAAGCTAAAAATTAACTAGGTGAAAAACTAAGTAAAAACTAACTGCCCCAAGGGCTTACAAATGAGACCTATTTATACTAAGCAAATAAAGGTTCTAGGTGTGTGCTTTCTTTATGAGAGCTCTTGCGGGTGTGTTTGTTGTGTGAGAGGGATCCAAAGACTCATCATAGCCATTGAAATTAAGTAGTGCCCAAGTCACATGATCTTAGCCCTTCATTTCTTGTCCTATTCCTTAGACGAATAGAAATGCTAAGGATTGCCAAGGTGTCACGTGGTGGGATAAGGTTGGTCAACATAGGGGAGAAGAAAGGGGAATAGTGTTTTGTCTGGTAGTGAGGACAGGACATACTCAGTTGTGGGAGATAAACAGTGCTTCGCTCCTTATTTGAAGATAGGGAAAAGGGCAAGAATGGTCCCTGAGAGTATATATAACTATTTCAATCATAGTCCTTGAGTGGTGCATCTTTGGTCCTTTTTGTTATATTGATGTTTGCACCGTTAGTCCTTAAAGGACTAACGGTGTAAAGGTTAAGGGGGGTTGTGTTAATAGGCTTAGTATAAAGGGGGTTGGGTTTGGGCTTGTTTGTTGGGCCGATTATAAAATAAAAAGGGCTTGGGTTTTTTTATAAGGTTTGAGGTTTATAACATATAAGTGGGCTGACCCGGGCCCACTAGGTGGGTATGGGTGGGCCCACTTTTGACAATTTAGGATTTCGGGTTCGGTTTTGGATGCTTTTTCCACTGCCACTTCCCGGGGTTGACTTTTACTTTGACTTTTTTGTTGACTTTGACTTTGTCTTTTTGACTTCTCACGGTCTTTCCGTTCTCGTGCTCGGTTTTGTCGTTTTGGCTTTGATTTTGTCCTTTTCTTGGATATCCGTTACCTGCATAATACAAATGCAAAACATATAAATACAATGTATTTTTGATACGTTTTTGGTCATTTAAGTCCGTTTTAGTGGTCAAAGGTATGTGTAATTAAACACATACCAAGATGCCTTTGGGACTTTGAGATATTTGTAATCCTAAAAAATGACATTTTCCCCATCATCGACATCTTGAACTTATTGTTCATCTGATTAGCAAACTCATCACACATGGCAGTATTAGATGATGCAAATATTATATCGTCAACATAAATTTGTACCAGTAATATGTCCTTTCTAGCATGTCGTGTGAAGAGTGTTAGATCAACTGCACCTTTGGAGAATTGTTGAGAGATGAGGAAGCTTGACAACATATCATACCATGCACGTGGTGCTTGTTTTAGACCGTAAAGAGCCTTTTTGAGCTTGTACACATGCGATGGGTAGTCCTGATCAACAAATCCTTCTGGTTGTGAAACATAGACCTCCTCTTTGAGCTCGCCATTCAAGAAAGCCATTTTGACGTCCATTTGGTAGATAGTCATATTCTTGTGAGCGGCATTTGCTACGAAGATACGAATGGCCTCTATTCTAGCAACCGGTGTAAATGATTCCTCGAAATCGATTCCTTCTTCTTGTTTGAATCCTTGACCAACTAGTCGAGCCTTATTCTTTAGTACCCTACCAGATTCATTTGTTTTGACCTTATAAATTCAATTGAGTTTGATCAAGAACACGTTATCTGGACACGACACCAATTCCCAAACTTCAAGTCTTTCAAATTCATGAATTTCTTCTTGCATTGCATCGATCCATGATGGTTCGGTCATTGCTTGTTTGATGTTCTTTGGTTCTACTGAAGTTAGGAAAGAATCAAAATAACACCACATGGCATCAGTTTTGAGTTGCTTTCTCATAGATACAGAGCGAGAAGGATCTCTGATTTCATTTGCTATTGGATGGTCCTTAGTCCGTCTACCAAGGTATTCAAATGGAGTGTAGATTTGTCTTATATTCGATGATGATCCTTGAGAAGTTGAGTCTTCATTAGGAGATTCATTAAGTGGATCATCATGAAAAGTTAGTGTTTTTGGTGATTCTTCAAAACCTTGAGAAATGATTGGAGAATGTTCTTGTTCTTGTGATGAGGGAATACTTGTTGAGGGAGCATCCTGATCAATGGAAGTTGACACAGGAGAATCAGCTAATACTTCAGCTCTTGGAGCAGCAGCTTCTGGAATTGGAGAAACAGCAATTGTTGGAGGGTTAAAGTATTCATCGAACATTGGTTGAAATAACCGATCCTAATCATCTCTTATTGGTGGCAAGCAAGGTTGTTGACTAATAGGATTTGAACCGAGTCCTGTACTGGATGTAGCAGGAATCATTCCTTGAAGCCCGGGTCCTGAACTGAATTATTCAGAAGCCATTGTTGTTAGCTCATCGAACATTACATGAATTGTTTCAGTAATTATCTAGGACCTTCTGTTGTAGATTCTGAACGCTTTTTTTGCAGGCGCGTAAACAACAAAAAATCCAATGTCTGTTTTTGCATCAAATTTATCCAGATCCTCATGGTCATTGCTAGGATAGCAAAGTGAACCAAAGACATGAAAGAATGATAAGTCCGGTTTCTTGTCTTGCATAAGCTCGTATAGAGTTTTGTTGTATCAGAGGCGTATCAAAGAACGGTTTTGGGTGTAACAAGTAGTATTGATAGCTTCGGCCCAGAGAAATAATGGAGCTTTAGAAAATATTAGCATAGTTCAAGCGGCTTCTACAAGAGTTCAATTTCGCCTTTCGACAACACTGTTCTACTGAGGAGTGCAAGCTATAGAAGTTTGATGCTTGATGCCAACATTTTTATACCATTCACGAAGTGTCTGATTGACAAATTCGGTTCCATTATTTGTTCAAACATTCTGGAGTGTGGCTTTTAAACGAACTTGAATGTTTTTAATACATTTAATGATGGCCACAGGAGCTTCATCTTTTGTCTTCAAAAATCTGACCTAGGTAAATCTTAAGTAATCATCGACTATCACTAAGATATAGATTTGGGTTGATGAGAGGATTTTTTGATTTTCCCTAATGCACATGCTGAACACAAATGATCTTTCTGAAATTTAAGCCTAGGAATTCCTCGTGCAAGACCGTCTTTAGCTAGCTTGTTCAAAGTACCGAAGTTGAGATGAGATAATCGACGGTGCCATAACCAGCTCTTAGTCTTTGACGCTTTGGATAGAAGACAGATCGGAGATGATTTAAGCATGTCATCAAGAGAAATTGTGTAGAAATTTGTCTCGGGATCCTGAAAGTACAGCAACACCTTCCAAATTTCGAATAAAGCAAGTGTTTTTCCGAAATGCAACTTCAAGATCCGCATCACAAAATTGGCCAACAGAAAAAAGTTATGTCCAAGTCCCTCAACGTAGTACACCCTTGAGATAATAACATTTCCCAGCTGATAGTCACCATACCCCATAATCCTTGCAATCTGGTCGTTCCCGAATCTAACAGTACCTATAAATTTACTGAACAAATGTTCATGATCGGCTATGGAGTGATTCCTATCATTGTTGTTTTCGTACAAGCCAGAGTCCAGATACCATAGTACAATCTGGATAACCTGTCATGACAAGAGAAGAAGACGATGGAATATCTATTGCAGTGGAACCTCAAATTTGATTGGGTTCCGAGTGGTTAGCATTCTTAGATTCTACAATCTTAGCTATTTTACTCGAACCTATGTTTCTAACATTTTTGGGTTTCCTGCTATATACTTTTATCTCTGGTTTTTGTATTTCATCTGAGTGGGAAGTGGTTTGCTTAGGAGGCACTACGTCATTTGAGGTGATCCTAGTTAAAGGGCACGAGTTACCAACTATAGTGAAGATTCTGCCTGTTGGTTTCCACTTAATTCCTACTTCAGTGAATACATGACCCTTAGGTTTCCAAATATTTTGTTTTTTATGTTTCTTAGCAGATCTAGTATGTTTATTCCCATTTTGCACAAGATCAAGAAGACATTTATCATGAACTCCATCAAACATTGATTTATTACAAATAGCACAGAGAATTTCAGAATTTGCTTTTGACAGTGAATGCTTAACATCAACATCACAAACAGGCTTAACAACACGATTCACTTTCCTAGGTTGGGCTTCTACTTTATTCTTCTTGTTCCTACTTGGTGTTTGCGAGATCCTATCATTCTTTTTATTGCCTGGAGGCTTTAATCCACAATTACTAGTAGAACACTTCATTCCTGTAGAAGACAACACAGGTGTGTTAGAATCTGATGTATTAGAAGACTCTACCTGTTGAATCTTGCTTGAGGATGTGAGAGGTTCAGCAAACCTAACTTTCTTGACATTGTTTATGGGTTTGACAGTAACCTTCTTAGCACTAGGTGTTATCGCATTAGGGCACATATCTTGAACATATACAAGCAACTCCTGAATTCTTGTGGCATACTTATGCCAAGGTCTAACTAGCTATCTAAAGGTTGTTTTGCCTTAGCTTGTTCGACTATTTCCTGAAGAATATTAGCTTGTTCTTGAGTGTTCCTAAGATAGTCTATGTGAACTTCCCTATGTTGCAATAACCTAGGAGGCAACGGTTCTAAATCAAGCTTGAACATGCCTGGAGCAATAGTGGAGGCAAAAGGTATGTGAACAACATTTTCAACAATTTCTTTCCTTTTGATTTTTGTAAATCATTTTTTAATGATGTTATCACATATTTTAAGTTCAGTTTGTTAATTAAAGAGTCACTTTGTTCTTTATGACGAACACATGTCTGTTTGATTGAGTCAAACAGATCTTTAAAAACCTGTTTCACATGATTAATTTCATTACAAAGATGCTCGTTCTTTGACAGTAATTTGGCCACACTATTTTCCAATTCTTCATTTATGGGCTCTAGTTCACATTTATCATGATTAACATTCTCTTCCTTAGTATTCTTACTCAAAGATTTGATGGTATCCTTCAACTTACAAATGGTCGTGTCTTTATCTTGTAGCCGAGCTTTTAAATCATTGATTTCAAAATATTCTAGAATTTCAACAACATTTTGACTAACATAAGAATCATCGTTTCGAAAAACTTCCTGTTTTAATTGCATTGAGACTTCGAGAGAAATACAATGTTTTTCAAGTTGTGAGTAATTTTTCAAAAGATCATTATATGCTTGTTTTGATTTGGAAAGCTCGGCATCAAGATTCAAACACTTTTCACACAATTCACACTTTTGCATTTTCATATTCACAGAACCATTATTCAAAGACATAGAATTCATCACAGTTAACAGAACATCTTGAGACATGATTTTTTGTAAGAGTCAATCATTTTCCAAAAGACTTTCTTTCTTAGCAATTTCCAAACATTGTTTATCAATAAAGATGGAGCATTAGGTGTTGTCCTCTTCTTCACAACAGAGTCAAACTGGGTGAGGTGGAATTTGAGCTTTTTAAGGCTTGCATTCCCCAAACTCACCTTAGGTAATTCACTAGGAACTTCCACAATGACAGGTGGCATGTAAGAAGATTCAATGGATGGATTGAGTATATGAAACCAAAAGGCTTGTTCAAACGATAATTCTTGTTGTGGAGAAAAACGTTTTTCAAAATCATCAGTTAAGCTATTTAAATTTTCATAATCGATAGGTTTGTGAGAAGTTTTCTTTGCAATAACTTCGGGATCTTTTGCTTTTTCAGACATTTTTGATCGACTCCCTTCTTCCCAAATCAATGTTTCTTCATCATTAATCACAGGCATAGCAACATATGTATTAGACAAAACAACACCATCATATAAGGTTGGTTTTAGCCGTTGAGCTTTCTTAAGATAAAATGGATTTTGATAACCTAGAGCTTGTTTATGTGTATTATCATAAAATGCTTGTGGCTTAGTTAACATGTACACTGTCTGAACAGATTGACCCACTTTACAAATGATATTATCAAGTTCTTTAATCTTCTTTTCCAAATTAATTTCATTTTTCATATATTTATTTTCCTTTTCTTTGGATTCATTTTTGAAAACTGAAAACGTTTTGAATAAAGATTCCTTTTCTTTTATTTGTATAGAAAGATTTTTCTCAAGTGAGTCAATTTGTTCTTTGAGTGCAAGTTTCTCTCTAATCATATCATCCATTTGAGAATCAATCATCTTTTCACGACAACTTAAATCAGTATTAAGACGTTGTTCAAAAGTTTTGACCCTTTCCTTATATCTCTAACTCAGCGGTTATTGATTCATTTTTCTGTTCTTTATTGGCCTTTTCCCAATTATTCACATGATTAATCATTTGTTCGGACATTTGTTCAATCATAGATAAAATCATTGAATCTTGTTGTGCCTGCAAATTAGTATCTTAAACAGTTTCCTGTTGTGTTTCTTGCAAATATTGAGAATACGGAATGATATTGCTATCAATAGATATCTCATTATCTGTAAAATCCATAACTAGTGATTGTTCAAAATCCTGCAATGCATGCACACTTTGAATATCCATATCATTCAGATAGGTTTCAGAACTAGGTACCTTTGAGATAAAGTCAGAACCATAAATGTTGGCCATAAGAACCGCTTGCGCAGTCGAGAGATCATCACAATCAGAATCATAAGTATCAAGATCCTCAGTCTGGAAAGCAACATTGTG
>BQNB010169354.1:0-13790 GCA_026074375.1 Tanacetum coccineum | reverse complement strand
TTTTTCTCTCATTATCGTGGGACTTAATACTTTTAATTGATATTAAAATAATGCTACATTTGAAATTTTTTATCCATTTCATATTACAAAACAAACAATATTTTATACTATAATTTATTTTCTATCTTCTACTTTTCTTTCAAACTAATATCAAATCCAAATCCGATTCTAACCTTTTTGTATACCAAACTGGCTTTTTCTTTAAAAAAAATCTGATTAACATAGTTTTTGTTTTCTTTGAATTCTTCATCGGTTTTAAATAAGTGTACAATTTGGCTTTTTGCAGTATTTCTTGTTCAACTTAACTTTAACTAAGATGCAAAAGATATGAATGCATTGAGTTTTAAATTTATTTTCATTAGTATAATTTTCATTAAGTATTTTATATAACACGAATAAAAATATTTAAAGTTAAAGTTGAAAAAAAAATACTTCAAAAAGTTAAAATCAACACTTATTTTAAAAGTGGGGTCCTAATAAATAAACAGAATTACTGAAAATAGAGAAATATTTTGTGAAGAATGGTTACCACCGTACCTTTTTATTGCATCCGTGATGATTGTGGCCCTTGAAGATTTGTGTTCCTTAGAAGGTAGTGTGGACTCGCTTAAGTCCTTATCTACACACTCACCAAATGCTCTCCTACCACACATGACTTCAAACAATACAACACCCAAGGAGTAGACATCGGACTTGTGGGTCACAAATCCGGTCTTTTCATACATCGGGTCTACATACCCTATCGTGCCAATAACTTCAGCAAGGAGAATACGGTGCCTTCTAGCTTTTGTGTTTTTCAAAGAAGTTTGAAAACCATATAACTTGGGTTTCCATTTATCGTCCAATAAAATTTTAGAGCTTTTGATGTTACGATGTATGAGACTGAAATCATGTCCATCGTCATAATGGATGTAATTTCTTCAACAAACGTGCACACAACACAGATGTTGCAATCGTTGCATCCAACAGAGTTCGCACTAGTAGATATTTGTCAAGACTTCCGCTTGTCCTTGTACTTGTTTACTAAATAATCTTCTCATCGTTCTCGTCCCCAAAACCTGGACAATTGAGACCAACATTTTCATGTTAAGACTTGCACGCATCTGTGATCTCGTCCAAAACTCAATGTCCACCGGGTTGGCGCTTGACCTTATCATAGTGCAACCCTCGTGGCAACGTGATTAAATCGACTGTCCAGATGGCAAGAGTTTTTCCTTTATAAACCGCTGCCAAACCAACCCCCCCTTTCCTATGAGATTTTCATCGTGGAATTGTTGAGTGAGCCTTTACTACTGTTCTTTGAAGTGGGATTTTGTAAGTGAGCAAAATACTTCGTGCTGAAGGCAATAATGTTGATTGTGTAATAGAAGTATAAACGAAATCTAGATGTTTGAGTTCTGCCAAAGGAAGTAAATAATGAATTTGAGATCTGAAGTGTTTGAGCTACATATGAATTTGAAAGAAGAAAAGAACCGCCATAACGCATCGCCCAAAAAAAACCCCTGAAATGTAAAAAAAATATATTCGGGAAAAAATTAGCCCCGCCGCAACGCGCGGGTTCTTTTGCTTGTTTGATACATAGTGGTTCCTCACTTCCTCTCGTGCCAAAAAAATACCTGATAACGCTCAAATTATGTTTTTAGTCGCGTTATTCGTACTTTTATATATGTTATTTGGTTATTTTTATAAGTTTTTGTACTTAATCGTACCAAACTGTGTATGCAAGTCTATATGTAGCCAAATACAAGTAAAGGAAGAAAATGACAAAAAAATGATGAATAAAAGAAGTTTTATATAAGTACGATGAATCCCACCTCAAAATCAAGCACGGGAAACCTTTTAAGAACAAAAGGGTCAACAAAACAAAGATTCCAAAGTCCCAAGATGAAGATAAAGTCAAAATGGATTGAAGAATAAAGACCCACGATCAAGAGCGGGAAGCTAAAATGAAGAAAAAAATGTTGCGCGCAGAAAACCATTTGGCCGTTTAGCCTTTCCCTGTGGCCGTTTGGCCTATATCTGACCAAACCCATCTGGCCGTTCGGCCTAATCATCTGGTCACACAGCTGGATGAAGTTCATTCTCTCCAAGTAAAGATTTTATGATGTAAGAACGATCAAGACTATTTTAGACTTCATTCCTCTGGCATTTTATGACCCTTAGTCCTGATGAGGTATAGTCTCATCCGGAGTCTCCCAAGGAGAAACCTAGCCAATCACCTTTGCTAAACCAGTACGGCATAAGCCAGACATATACTTTGGAGAAGCTGATATGTCGAAGAACATGTTAGGTCCGAAGTCGCCAGTGCCGTGCCAAAGAGCATAACATAGGGATAATCTGACAGAGTATCGTACTAGGTCTGGACCACTGTCCTTAGTCTGACACATAAGAGACAACCAGGTCAGCGAGAAAGGAAGAAGTCTCAATCCAGCGACTGTCCCGCTGACCCTAAACGACAACCACCATTCTCGTGTCGTTAGGTAAGACTCGAGTAGTATAAAAGGGGAAGCTCATTCTCTCGAGACGGACCAACATACATATTCTGAACCATACTTTTCTCTTTACATTTCCTCCGCAATTATCTCATAACACCGATACTTACTATCACTCCGGAGTTGGTAAAATCCCGGGGCGAGCTAACGGTGTTCTTTCTTAATTTTAGCTAGGTGATGAAGGAGTAACCACCGAAGGAGCCGAGCTGAACCCGATATTCACAAGCATTGAAGCCCACCTACCAAACCTAATAGGCCCACGTAAATTTGCTTCAACATTGACGATTTAGACACAAAAGCACACCTTTTTCTATTCTTTTGGCATTTTCTTAGCTTTTATTTGGCAAAATCCCGGGTAATTTTAATATACAATTAAGCAATTATCACAAACCCATGAAGGATCCCAAGCCCGGAGTGGGAATGAAATCAAGGGGAATAAAATCAGGTCTCTCGAAGAGACCCCGCTTGTTCCTCCATCTAGTACAAGCCTCGACGCCCACCTCAGTGATAACTCTCCAATCCTCAGCCATCATCACAAGTGACCTAAACCTTCCTAGCATTCTAACGAGGAAGCATGGCCGAAAAGACGCCCTCGAAACACGAGAGGAATACGTCCGCCAAGAAAAGAGGCATAAGCGAGAGAGAGCCATACGGAGTGGAAGTAAAAGTCTTGGCTGAGGCAAGAAGAGAAGAAGCATGGTGGGAATGGTCAGAGGCAAGGGATACAGGAAAAGACCTTACGAAAAGATAGAGCAATAGATGAACAATGAGATATCATTCCCCTCTGTACCTAGGTGTCGGCTAGTCAAATCCCCCATAATCCTTGAGGCGTTCATCAAGGGTTTCCAGGTCCATAAGATATACGTAGACGGAGGAAGTTCTTTAGAGGTGATGTACGAACATTGCTTTAGGAACTTGGGACCCAAAACAAGAGCAAAGTTGAGGGAGTCAAAAGTGTCATTGGTCGGATTCTCATGGGAGGTGAACTATCCACTGGGGGTAATTGACCTTAGCGTAACTATGAGAGAACTAGACATGATCCGAACAGTCATAATGGAATTCGTAGTGGTTAAATGTCATTCCCCTTATAACGTTATATTAGGCCAGACATGCATAAGAAGCCTAGGAGCCGTAGCATCTACAATCCACTCGATGATAAAATTTCCAACGGCCAATGTGATCGCAACTGTGATAACTAAAAGAGAGACCCTTGCCCCGGAGGAGGGGGGACGCGAGTTCAAGAAAAATAGCTTCTGAAAGAAAAGCATCCTAAAGAGGTCGAACTCCCCCCACCACCATAAAGGGAGACTGCACCAAGAAAGGAAGACAAAGAAGAAGGTGAGCCAACCAAAATTCACAAAGAAAATAAGCCTCCGGAGAAGGTGACGGTCAACGATGATCATCCGGATCAACCAATTACCATCGGGCGAAACTTATCCGTAGAATGTCGAGCGGAGCTGATAAAGGTCTTGCGCAAATATGCCGATGCGTTCGCATGGGTTCCTGCGGACATGACCGGGATACCTCGCTTCGTTATGGATCATGGATTGAAAACATACCCGCACATAGAGCCAAGAGTCTAGAGAAAAAGAAGCATAGACATGGATAGAAAGAAGGTGGTTAACGAGGAAGTAGAAGAATGGCTTAAGTCCGGAATAGTAAAGAGGGTGCGGTATCCTACCTGGGTCGCCAACCCGGTCCTGGTCAAAAAAGTGGACGGTAGTGGAGATATGTGAAGCGATTTTATGGACTTAAAACAAAGCAGGCTCTAAGGTCCTGTATCCGCTACCAAGAAATTGACTGGAAGATCGAATATCTGATGGGGTTCAAATACAAAATACTTTCTAGGATTCCATAAAGGATATCTACTAGATACCAAATCGTCAAAAGAGACGAAGGAGGAAACTGGATTTCATACGATAAAATGGGTCTTTTGCTACATAAAAATGCCCTTCAGGCTAAGAAATGCAAGAGCCACCTACCAGAGGTTAGTGGACACCATATTCAAAGGGCAAATAGGAAGAAACCTAGATGCATACATGGATGACATGGTTATCAAGAGTAAGATGGAGCAGGACTTGATCAAAGGACCATTAAAAAAACAATTTATGACAATTAAGAAGGTAAATATGAGCTAATTCCCAAAAATGCTTATCTCAAAATGGAAGGAAGCCAAGTTCTTAGGGTAATAGTAACATCCGAGGGGGTCAGGCAAACCCAAAAAAAGCCAAATCTAATGTGCATGCCATCCCAAGCATCCTAAAGCAAATGCAATAGCCTGAGTGACAAGCTGCCGCATTAAAACATGTTTTTTTCCTTAAAGCCATCAAGAGAGTTATCCCTTGTCTAGAAACGCTAAAAAAGTGCACAAACTAGAAAGACTTCTGTTGGACAGAAGCCGGGAGAAGCATTCCAGGCGATGAAAAAGTTGATAGCGGAACTGCCAACATTAACTGCTCCCATGAAAGATGAGGAGCTAATGGTGTATTTGTCGGAAGCTAGCGAAGCAATCAGTGCCGTATTGCTAGTGGAAAGGAATGGAAGGTAGACGTTGATTCATTATGTAAGTCGATCGTTGCAAGGCGCAAAAGTGACGCCCCGATGGAAAAGCTAGCTCTGGCATTAGTACACATTAACTAATTGATTGACCGAGACTTAAATACATAATGAACGAACTTCATGTTCGACTCAATATTTTGAGGCTAACAAAATAGCCCGGAGCCGTCAAGAAGGCTAGCCAATTGGGCGGTTGAGCTAGGGACCTATGGCATAACGTACGCACCGAGGAACGCGATAAAGGGTCAAGTCTTAACTGACTTCCTAGCAGACATAATGACATGAGATGACCCTACCAACAAACAAACCCCTATCCCGGAGAAACTGTTAGGCCTAAAGGAATCTCTAGAATCATCAAAAAGCAAAGAGGAACAAACGGCCCTAGAATCCATATCTAAAGCAGATACATGGAAACTATACACCGATGGAGCATCCAATGATCATGGATCTGGCGTGGGGCTTATCTTGATAGATCCACAAGGTATGGAATACTCCTACGCCCTCCAGCTAAACTTCTGCAATTCAAATAATGATGCGGAGTCCAAAGCCCTGCTAGCAGGATTAAGGATAGCAGTAGGAATGAAGGTGGAAAGAATGCATGCGTTTGTGGATTCGAATCTGGTAGAAAATCCCGTTAGAAGGTTACTCTTTGAGCTCGGGGCGAAAGACAAGAAAGTACAAGAGAAGTTTTTGAAATAGTTAGATGCTTTCAATAAGCTCATATGAGGAGGAAAATAAGAAGGCCAATGCTCTAAGTAAACTAGCAGCGGTCCAGTGTGAAGGACTAACAAAAGGGATACTAGTAGAAGAGCTCAATGAACGATCGGTAGATGTGGTCGAAGTAAATGTGATGTCGAAGAAGAAGGGAGGACACGAACTCCAATAAGGGAGTACATAGAAAAGGGGACTCTGCCGGAAGATCCCACCAAAGCAAAAACGATTAGAGAAAAGCTAAACCACTACGTAATAGAGGATGGGGTCCTATATCGAAAGTCGTACTTGGGTCCGCTCCTACGTTGTATAGGTCCGCTACAAGCAAATTATGTAATCAGGGAAATACATATGGGCTCCTGCGGAATGCATGACGGGCCAAGGAGAGTGGTACATAAGGCGATGAACGCATGATATTATTGACCGAGCATGCATAGGGACGCAAATAACAAAGTAAAGAGCTGTGATGCATGTCAGGGGTACGCAACAGTGCCGAGGTTAACAAAAGACGACATGATCTCAGTAACGTCAGCATGGCCTTTCAGAAAGTGGGGAATGGCCATTGTCGGTCCTCTTCCGAAAGCACCAGGAAACTAAAATACCTAATAGTTATAGTTGATTACTTTACCAAATGGTTGGAGGCTAAACTAGTGGCTAACATAATAGGGAGGCAAGTCAAGAATTTTTCTTTTGATAATATTATGTGCAGGTTTGGAGTCCCGGCTATCATCATAACAGACAATGGAACTCAGCTGATCAACAATCCATTTAAGTCCTGGGCAGAGGGTTTAGAAATAAAACTTATCTCAACATATGTATACCACTCGCAAGTAATGGAGCGATGGAATGGGAAGCATAATGCAGGGTATCAAGACAAGGTTGCACCAAGAAGGAGCAGGCTTGGTAGAGGAATTATTAGACGTACTATGGGCCCATAGAGCGATGTCAAAGATAAACAACGGGGAAACCCCATTTAGTCTAGCATATGGCACCAAGGCAGTCATACTGGCGGAAATAGGTACGCCCACAAGACGAACAACCTAAAGGACTGACAAGGAGAATGATATAAAGCTAAGGCTAAACCTGAACCTCCTTGAGGAACGAAAAGAGATTACAATAATAAGGGATGTAATTGGCTTCATGACGTTCACACATCGGAGTGTCATCGTTCATGTTGTTTTTAGAAGCGTTTCCATTTCTTAGCTCATTATATTTCTCACACATATCTTCCAATTCTTCATTTAAGCTTATAATTTAAGAATCTATTTTTATAGTAAGAGCTTCTAATTTTTTCATTAATTGAGAATTATCAGTATTACTATCACTTCCATCGGCGAAGGAAACAGATTTCCGATGATGTTTGTTTTTAGATTTAATGGGTCAATCATGTTCGAAAAGGACTTTGTCCTCGAGAAATTGAAAAGCTTAATTTGGACTTTTGTAGAGGAAGATTCCTCCAGCAGTTATGTCTAGGATTCCTTGAGTGGGTTCGTCTAGACCATGATAGAATATTTGAATAATAGCTCCTTTGGTCAGACCGTGCCCATGACATTTTCGCTTGCTACCGCCAGACGAAAGGCACAGTAATAAGGAAAATTCTCTATAAAGGCGAAAGGAAAAGCAATAGTTGAATTCGCCCGCAGGAAGTACAAGTCTCTCCCCTCCTAGCAATAAACTCTCCGATGAATAGCTACGTCGGATGGAGATAGTAGCACGAATAACACGCGAACTGCTTAAAAGTTCAAATAAAAATTGTCAAAGTATGTATGCTCAATACACAAAGAATTGGCTAATACTCTGCATCGGTCCTCACACCTTTGCCACGGATTAAGAAACAAACAAATACACAAGAAAAACATGAACGTAACGCGTAGAAGAAACATATTGACATGTAATTAAACAACAACACAATAAGGATGCAAAAGCAAAATACAGTAAGGAATAGTAAAAGAGGTACATCCATTGAGGTGCCCAGGAAACCAAGGCACCCGAGGTGATGCAAACAAAGCACCACACAAAAACATGAAATGATATTTGAACCGTTACAAACAAAAGCAGGTCAACTGTTCAATTAACTACAAACCAGAGACACTAAAACATTGATTACATAAACTAAGGCATGAAGGAGGAAGCATCAGGAGCAGAAGCAGGAGTGGACGCACGAACAATTTTATCAGCTTTGATGTGTGTTTTTCCAAGTTTTAAATTTATAATACTAGAAATACCGATTTTTACTAAAAACACAACACTCGGGCAAGTATACCCTTTCGTGTATAGTATAGTTTTAGGTAAGTCTAGGTCGTCACGAGAATTGAAGTTTTCACAGTTTGTAATTAAGATGCTAAGGTTAATAAGATTGTCACGAATCAAATTAACCAAATCGTGCTTATATCGAATATAAGGATGATTCAAGTAAATGATTAAAGTATGTTTGTTTAGGCAATGATCACTTAGATAATGATGTGTTTGGAATAGTGTTTATAAGTTTAAAAATAGAGTTTTTCAAGTTTATAAATCCTTCGGCCCATTAATTATAAACTAGTGATTATATCGATAATAACATACAAATCTTTTCGGCCTTAATAAGTTTTGGTATATAACCATATATTAAGTGGAATGGATTTTTTATACACTTATTTTAAAGTACACTTTCGGCCTGATTTTGTATAAATATGTTTTATAACCAATTCAAATAAACTCATAATCCAAACGCTCCCATATCCAAGTAAAACATTATGGCCCAAACAAACATAAGATTACTACTCCATAATCAAAGTAACAAAACACATAACATTCATCATGGATTCAACAAGGATTATATTCAAAAGAGTAACAAGATTCATACCAATTCCAAGAGCAAAGTATGTGTTTCACAAGGAATTTACAAGAACACTTTAATTATATTCAAGCAAAATCTAGAAACTTATGAAAACAATTCATCACAATTGCTTATAGATTCTGAAATAAACCCTATAAACTATGCCCCTTTGATGGATCAAAACCTAAGAACAATGATGAACATCAACCAATACTATCCAACTTCTTCAAGAACTTTGATTCTAATGGTGGTGTGATTTGTGTTATCAAGGTGGTTTGGATCAAAGGTTCTCAGGCCTTTATCACTAAAAAAAACCCTTCTAAGGGTTCCAAATGAATTGGGGTTTGTGTGTGTGAGTTGTGTGAGATATGAAAGGCAAAGGAGCTTTATATAGCTTTTTCGATGGCCAAAGTGCACCGCACTTTGTTACAAGTGCGCAGCCACTTGGGGTGTTAATGCATTAGGCAATTTAATTGCCTTTAATTTCTTTTAATTTCATATCTAGGGAAGAAAGTGCGCGGCACTTTTTTACAAGTGCGCCGCACTTTGCTCATTTCCTTCACTTGTCTTTTTGTGTGGTTGTAGATAACTGAATTCTCTTTCGGTTGGTCCGCTTGGAAATCAACGAAAAACGGGAGTTAATATGACCGAGTTATGAACAAAACAGTAAAACTGGGCTAATTTAGACAGGAAAAGTGCGCGGTTTTGGGAAAGTTTGGCGCAATTTGGTATTTTCAGCAAGTGGCCTTTTTTAAAGTTGTAGATAATTGAATTCTCTTTTCATGGCCGCTTGAATCAACTCAATCCGAGTTAGTACTATGCTGAGTTATGGCCAAAAACTGTGGACAAATGTCAGGTGATTTTTATCTTCGGTTCTTTCTATCGCTTTAAGCTTTAAATCTCGTAATATTCTTACGTTATCTTACACGTCATGTACCTAGAACGATTAAATAGCAAAATTTACTTGATTAAGTACCAAAGTTCACGATTAAATGATAAAATAAATGCAAATAACGCCGCCGAAAACATGTATAATTTAGGCGTTATCAAATCCCTCCACACTTAGCTATTGCTTGCCCTCAAGCAATTAAAGCGAGAAAACAAGATCATTTATCGTGACGTGGAGAAAAAATCATTTTAGCATTAACAAGTGTTTATCAGTTTTATAACTTTTCAAGCATAGACATATAACAAAGCACCTCACATAGGGAAAGTGTTTGTTTTTGAATTCACACGAGTCACTCAGATAGGGTTTTATATTTGTGAAGTCACTCAATGCAATCATATCTAGGTCGCTACCATATGCTTGTACTAGGACACAATATACTTGCCGTTGCGGCGTGATCACCAGACAAATATCTTAATATAGCAAATCGTATAATGATGAAGGTGAATAGCAGATACTTGATTCCATGTGCCAGAACTTTGCCTTATACTTTGAACTTTTATTTCTTTCCTTTTCTTTTTTTTCTTCTTCTTTTTTTATAATTTATTTTTCATTCCAGATACTGTGATAACTAAGGCTGGCACAAAACTTCTTCTTCATCGAGCACATTTTTCTTGCTCTTGGGATACATTGGGGATCTCACTACTAAAATGCGAGTGCTGGAGATACTTGATTATTAGGGATTTATTTTCACCTTTATCATATGGACTTTGTATATAAAGTTAAACCTCACCTCGTCTAGTAAAATGTATCAAGCACAAGTTCTGGAGCTACTTAAATTACCGGTCCACTCTTATAACTTTTATTACTAATTCCAAATGGGCTCCAGAAAAGGTGACAAAAACATATAACATCCATAACGATGGAATAGATACACATGATTGCTCAATCCTTAACCCGTAAACAAGCTAAAGGTTCAATTATCTTATGTATCAAAAGTGGATACGAATTCTAATAAGCTAAATTTCTCACAATTTTAGTGGGTTGATTTTTGTGCTAGTTAAAATGTCAATCCGGGTGGATTTGTCTTACTAAGCGAATGCATTTTTTAAGTTTTTTGGAAAAGCCATATATAAATTTTTAAATTTTCCAGAAAATATCAGCTGAAAGTTTGAAAATTTCTGCAAGGCAAACATGGAGGGATATGATTAATTTTTCCTATTTGCTACCCCTTCCACACTTAAGTTGAACATTGTCCTCAATGTGAGAACTGATAAATATAGAAAATAGGGAAAATTAAGGGAAAACGGTACTTCTTGGGGTTTTTATTTTCTCTGTTGAATTCTGAAAAATACGGCGCGAAACGAGACAGCAAGCATGTGTATTCTACCACATGTAATATAATACTTCAATTATATAAGTCTCCAAGTGTAAAATGCCAACCACCAATCCAAGCTCCACCTATTTTATTTAATCTGCATAATAAACACAACTACAAGAAAAACATTAAATACAAAAGCGCACTTTTGTAGGCATCACGGTTGCACTTAGCGCATGCAAACAAGCTGTAAACCCCCTCGGTAATCGCCGAGTGGACGAGTTATAGTCTCGTGAGGGTTTCCAGCGAACACACCCACAAAGTTAGATAAATTTCTTTTTGGATGCAGAAATCGAGTAAGAAATACACGGGCCCATACACATCAAACTTATCAAACTGCAAATTTTTTGTTATATATATATTTTAGTTATATATATATATATATTAATATATATATATATATATATATATATATATAGGTTTATTATTATTTACTATTAACTACTATCTTTAATCCTTGTTTAAGATCTTTAATAATACGGTTCATGTGGGAATGATACACTCTTAAAAACTGAGGGACGGGATTTTAGGTATGTTTAACGAAATGTATATTGTTTTGTTTTTATCACGTGATAGCCCCTTTTTCGATGTCTTAATTGGTTTATCTTCAACGATGATAGGAGGCGGTGGATCTTTTTAAGTTTTCGGAAGGATCTTCAGACTTTCAATCCGGTGAATACGGCATGACGTGCTCGGATGTGAGCTTGAGGAGCTGGTGGGTCTTCCTATCGGTTGTTCTAAAGAGTCGTTTTGAAATTTTGACCACTATCTATTTTTCTTCTATGTTTTTAATTATAGTTTGGAAATTCTTTCATTTTGCTTCATCTTTAAAATCATATCGTTAACATTGTTTTTGAAAAACATATTTGTAACTCTTTGACCATCCAAGAATTTTTTGATTGATTTTTCAAGATCTGTTTTAGATTGAGGTTCTTGGTTGATAGGTTTAGACTTTTTCTTAGGTAAAACACCGGTGGCTTTACCATCGTCTTTGTCATAAAGTTTCCAACAAACAGTTCTCATGCTACGAATACGTATTATTGAATTCGAGATCTATTTTTACACTTCATTGTTTATTCTTTGAGCGATTTCTAGGAATCATGTGGATCATGATGGATTGGTGAGAATATGAATCCTAAGAATTTCGGTTATGATAACCTTCATATTGGATGTAATTGGCTTCATGACGTTCACACATCGGAGTGTCATCATTCATGTTGTTTTTAGAAGCGTTTCCATTTCTTAGCTCATTATATTTCTCACATGTATCTTCCAATTCTTCATTTAAGCTTATAATTTGAGAATCCATTTTTTTAGTTAGAGCTTCTAATTTTTCCATTAATTGAGAATTATCAGTATTACTATCACTTCCATCGGCGAAGGAAACAGATTTTGATGATGTCGTTTTTAGATTTAAAGGGTCAATCATGTTCGGAAAAGGGACTTTGTCCTCGTGAAATTTGATAAGTTGATTTGGAACTTTTGTAAGAGAAGGATTCTCCTGCAGGTATGTCGTGGATTATTTGAGTGAGTTCATCTTGACAATGTTAAAATATTTGATTAAATGTCCTTTGGTCAGACCATGCATGGCATGTTCGAAGATGCTCTTCATTCGTAAAAACCAAGCGTCGGGTTAGATTTCACATCGCGTTGAGAGAAATTTTTGATTTCAAGTAAAAGACGGTTAAATAACGAAGGTGGAAAGAATCTGTTTAAAAAAGCTCTTCTCATTTGTTCCCACGATGTTATTAGACTTTCTCTTTATGTTCGTTTAACCTGAATTTAGCATCATCGCACAAGGATAAGGGAAAGATCATAAGCTTGACAGCTTCACTTTAAGTTTTGCCATATCTGAACATGTTGCAGATTGCGAGAAATTCACGGATGTGGTCATGGGATCGGCCAGTAGATAAACCGTTGAATTTTATTTTTTACGAAATCATATTTAAGTGAGTACTATTGATAACAAAGTTGGTCATCAAAATCGTGTTGAAATATTGGCAGAATTAGGAGTTGGTGCTACGAAAAAAAAAAAAAAAAAAAAAAAAAAAAAAATCTTAAGCACTTTCCTACATAGGTTAATCATCAGGATCGAGAATTATTTGTTTGGGTTCAACATTCTCTTCTGGTATATTTATAACGACAAAGTCATTTACGGAGGAATGTCGGGTTGAAGATTTGATCCGAATGTATTCTTTTCGGAACATTTTAAATTTACAAGTCCTCTTGTTATAAATTTTTATTTATTTTATATTCATTAGATTCACAGTTGTTTTTTGTAGATTAGGGGTTTATACATACGTTAAGTATTTTGCAAAAAGACATTTATATATATTTTTATATATATAATTAAGGCTAATATTCAAAATAAAATAAATTATTTTCATATATTTTTTTTATAATAATTTTTATTTTATTTTTATAGATTTATACACACACACACACACACACACACACACACACACATATATATTTTAATTTAGATATATATAGCAAATAAAGATAAATAAATAAAAGATTTTTTTTTGTATAGGCACGGCGTACTTACGGAAAAGTGCACAGGCTTTTTTGAAAATTTTATGTTTTTTTTTTAATATTATGATAAACTAGATAATTACAGATACACAAGGCATATCATCAAATAAAATACAATTCCAAATGATTATAGAACCTAAGACTAGCAGATTGGGGGTTTTGGTTTTGTTTTTTTTAATTGTGAAAATTTGCAGAAAGTGCGGCGTACTTGGATAAAGTACGGCGTACCACCTGGAGAAAAAACGATTTTTGGGTTCCGTTTACCAGAAAACGGTACGGCGAGTTTGAAAATTTTGATTTGCAAAACAATAGACAACTTAACAAGAAATAATTTAGCACCAAAACAAGCAACAAACTATAATAACTTAAACAATTCTCCGGCAGCGGCGCCAAAAACTTTGATGTGTGTTTTCC
>BQNB010169351.1:0-13791 GCA_026074375.1 Tanacetum coccineum | reverse complement strand
ATATATATATATATATATATATATATATATATATATATATATATATATATATATATATATATATGTATAAAAAGGGGTGAGAAGGACCAAGTCAGCCCCCTTATAATTAAGGGGGCCGCCCATATATTTAAGGGGGCCGCCCATTTTTAGACGCTCCTCTTTTTGTCCTATTCAGGGGAGGTGTTTACTGGACTTTTTCTAGCCGTTTTAGGTTTGAAAATTTGAAATTTCAAAATGTTTATTTTGAATAAAATATTTCTTTTAAATGTAGAAAATGTTTTGTGATGTTTATAAAAATGTTTACAACATTTTATAAAAGTTTGAGGTTGAATAAAGATTTCCTTTGATCATAAAATGCATTAAGCATTTATTTATTCATACCTTTAAGTGATGTAAATGTTGAAATGAGAATTTACTCCTAATTACTTGTTTACGTTTAATTTTACGTTGAATGTTTTTATATTTTGTGATTATCAAAACGTAAAGATGTGAAAGATATTAATAATGTTTTTAGGCATTATATTTTATCAACATGCACCATTCGACTGCCTTTGTTGAAAAAGTATGCGTAATCAATGAAGTCCAAGAAGAAAAACCATTTAACCCTCTTGAAATAGGCGATGATATTTTCTCATATGATTCCCCTTTATGCTTAAAAGTCGAAAGGATTAACCACATGTGTGAAACTAATCAAGACAACGAAGACACCCTTATTTGTAATAATCCGCAGGAGCAAAAGGGATGATTACTATGGATGAGTCCGAGACAATAGCTTTAAGATTGCATTACTATAAATGACTTTAGGTATTGAGAGATGGTGAATTTGAATTTTGGCCTACCTATGACCCAAGTTCAAAAGTATGCAACGGGGGAGATAAAATCCATGGATTGGATAAACTAGGAAACATAAAGCAGTGGGAATGCAATCGTGATGATGAAAGACGAAATGAAAAAGGAAAGGAAATGCTATTCCCTGATCTTCTCCAAATAAGATACAAAAACAGCAAGGTTGACGACACGCTCAGGGCAAGAAGGTATATTAAGTGGTGTACCGAAAACAATATACCCCTAGATTATGGAAGCACCTCCGTTCCATACCATGCCTTAACTCCTAGAAGGATTATTAATCCTAGTTACTAGGAGGACCCAGGTTTAAGCATTAAATCCTATTTCCCCAATCCTTCACCGGTGAACCAAAATAACTACAACCGTGAAATTATTCATTCGAGGAGTGGTTGAAAGTTAAAATTGGGCATACAAACGTGAACAAATCTGTGAAGAGTGCGGTGCTCAACGAATGGATCCTCGAGAGTTTTGACGTGGAAGCTAATTTTGCAGGAATACGTAATGACCCATATTCAAGTAGTTTAGATGAATACAAGGCAGTGTTCGATAACGAGATTGAGCAGTTGGCGAACGCGTATAAGTTAAGGATATGAAAAAAGAGGTATATCATGGATGATATATGAGAGAAATGCGAACAGGTCCATAGGGGTACATTATACTCATGGCACGATGCCGGATTTGAGGAAGAAGAGCGATGGAAAAGTAGTCTTGACGAGAAATATTATGACCCACCTTAAGTATGTATTGAAACATTTGAGGTAAAGCGGTATTCATTTGAGGAAGGAAATTTTTTTATCTGTGTGACTAAACAACTAAAGGATGCTTTACCATTAGGACGGGTGAACATGTCAAGTTTCAAAGGAATGATCCGGAATGAGATGGACCCAGGAGGAAGTGTCCAAAGGGAGGAGTAGACCTGCATTGAGTCTAACTTAAAGACTCGATAATAAATAAAAGTGCTTGTCGGGAGACAACTAGTCTTGTATACTCCTCTTTCATTTCATTCTTGCATTTAGTTTGGTTTTTTTATTTTTCTAACTTTATATGCAGGTTGCTACAGTCGAGAAATCTATAATCAAAATCACCTCGACTTGTAGTTAAATGAATAAAAAAGTAGTTACAGTCTGTAACTACGACGTAGTTAAATACCCTGACTACGTTGTAGTTAAAGCCAAATTCCCTAAATATTTATTTTTAAAACTATAACTACGGTACACCGTAGTTGATCTGGGAATTTTATGGCTTATTTTTATTCATATAACTATGGTGTAGTTCCACCTATGGACTACGTCGTAGTTCAAACCTGCAACATGAAATTATTTTTCAAAAATAATTTAGAACTTAAAAAAACCGTGTACATTTAGTAGATGAATTTTGTGAGTGTATTCACTGAAAACCCTCACGAGACTTCACTCGTCCACTTGGGCCACCGAGTGGTTTAAAATGCTTATTGCATACGCTAAATGCAATCTTGATTCCTACGATAGTGAGTTAGTTTTCCATATTTTGTATTTTAGAAACATATAATGCGTTAGGTTTGTTAAGTGATTTCAGAGACATGAGGTTGCTCAGGATTTTTCAAGACAGGAGCCAATGACTATACACCAAGCTTTGGATTTGGAGAGCAATGCTCATGGGAGTCTTCCGTTTTAATTCTACTCTTGTTTTTAATTTTTTATTTCCTTAAATTTACAATATAGACATTGTACAAACCAAGTGGAGGGATGAGAGTAGAATTACCACTTGACCTATATATGCCTTTTATTTTCTAGTTTATTTTGAAAATTTGTGCCATTTTCGAAAAAAATTGAATTGTTTTTCAACAATTAAACTAGAATAGATCTTTGTCGAGCACAAATTACCCTTTATTTCCATTGATGAGGTTTGCCTGATATTCCATTTTCATATGTTATTACATAAATCCACCAAAATGTGAGTGTGCTGGTAGTATTGTAGACTTTAGAAATTGGCATGTACATCATTTCGAGACCTAATTGAGTGATAAGGATAAATAGTTCAATAAAGGCAACAATAGGATTTACACCCAAATGGGCCCATATATGTATTGTTGTGTGCGTTTATCGACTTGTTACACTGACTTGTCGACCTCTCGTGATAAAACCCCTTGTTGCACTTACTTTTAGTGCAAGATACCCATAGAATAACCTGTTGAGCCATTTCGTGTTTTTAACCTAAATTGTTTATGTTTCATATCACCATTACACCTTAGCCTACCCTGTAGTCTTTAAATTCATTGTTGAGGAGTTACTGGCGGCTTGAAATCCATGGTTCGGGTAAATGGGTTTGGGAGTCATGCTTATATGGAAGACCTAACCCCCCCCCCCCCGTATCACTAATTACTTCTGTGATACTGCCAATCTCAAGTGGAAGGGATGTATATCATTGTTATTTGCTACAGAAGTGCTATCCTGGTAATATTGATTATATACATATATATACAATATATATATTATTTAGATATATATATATATATATATATATATATATAATGTATGTATATATGTATGTATGTATATTTATATATATATGTCTACATGTATCTATATATATATCATATATATAATATATATTATATATTTATATATATATATATATATGTATATATATTATGTTACATGTATCTATTATATATATAGTATATATATATATTTATTTAATATATATATATATTATTATATATATGTCTAATGTATGTATCTATATATATTAGATGTATACATGTATATATTTATATATATATATATATATATATATATATATATATATATATATATATATATTGTATGTATTATATTAAATATATATATATATATAATATATATTATATCATATTAGATTTATATATATATATTTATATATATATATATATTATAATATCATATATATATATAGTAGTTCATTTTACACTTTTGTAGCATTATATTATTGTATTTAGTGTTGGTCATTAAATAAAACCAACCTGCTTTGTCCGATGATTATGGAAGACTTTGAGTTGGTACATTTATAAACCAAGCACTTCCCTGAAGGTTGGGCTAGTATGATTATACTTCATCAAAATGCAGAACTTTACATCTATATCACCAATAATAGCCCATTATTATTGATTATTAGTTTTCAAACTTTAAAGTTCGAGATAATGGAAGGATAGTAGCCAATAATGATGAAACCATAGATTGTAGACTATTTGTTTTGTGTTCATTTTATTTAACACCAATTATATGTGCATCACATGTCTTATCTTGCCCTATAATGATTTTAGCCTTTAGCTTGCTCTAATTAAGGAATGAGCAATCACATGTGTCTCGTTCATGGATTTGGACGAGCATGTGTGGTTTTGTCGCCTAATCTGGAACATTGGTATCGGTTAATTAAGATCTTTCACCTGTTTAAACTTGTGTATGTCACCTATGTTGCCTTTAAGAGCTATTTAGACTTTAACTCTAGTTAGTGTAGCTTTGTGTACTTTCTAAGCTTATGATAAAATACATGTTATGATAGTGCTATTGAGTGATCACCCCGAAATAAAAAACTTAGACTAGTGAGAGCTAAGTGATTTTGATCCCCTATTCGTGAGGTGTTCGGCTTTGGTATTTCTAGCATAGGTAATTTATAAATTCGTATCTCCCAAGTTAAATTAGGGGATATCTTTTTAGAAATTATTCTAACAGGTCTACTTGAGGGCAAGTAGAAGTCAAGTGAGGGGATATTTGATAACATCAAATACTCGATACCTTTTTGTATTAAAATCCCTCATAAAACATTCATAATTGTCAATTTATGGTTAAATATGTACTTAATTGCCTTATATTTCGTTTACAGGAAAATATGAACGTCGAAGCGGTAAGACACGAGAATTGGACAAATAAAGTGAAGAAGTTATTTTGCCAAGACATAACTACGGCTTCATCACCACTTTAAGCTATACCATAGTTCAAAAGAAGTCCCAAGCAAGCTTAGAAACGGAGTAGTTGGCCCAATTCAACTACGCCGTAGTTATCAAGAGTTACTAAAGAAGTCATGTCTAGTCAGAACTACAGGGTAGTTGGCCACTTCAACTACGCCGTAGTTACACTTGCCCTACAAAAGGAAAGCATGAATCAGCATAACTACAACGTAGTTTATACCCTTAACTACGCCGTAGTTGAGACGAATATTATAAATAGAGCCCTAATCTCAGCTCATTCAATCATTCAAAAGGAGGAGAGTTCCAGAGACCATCTAGGGCTTCCAAAGAAAGAGAAATTCGGCTCATTCAATCATTAGTTCAAGGGAGAGATCACTTTAAATTATTTATTGTATTAATCATTCATCATAGACTTGTAAGACTATAATGTTTTCTTAATCCAAGAGTTCTTCCATTATTTCTTGTATTATTTGTAGTATGAGTGGCTAAGCACCTTAAGTGCTAGCCTTGTTATGATTTTGTTGTAGTTTTGATGTTAGTTTCTTGTTGAATTATCATTTATAGGATATCCTTATTGCCTGTTGCATGATCCCTAAGTTTTGGTAGTATTGATGCTAGTGTAGATCCTATTAGACCTTATAGTATACTTACCTGCTGAATTAAGGGTTAACCGAGTATAAGGGATAGGTTAACAACTGTCCTTAGTGTAGGAATTGCTCATATCTCCTCTTACAGTATGATAGAAACTTATAAAATTTAGGAAACTCTTCCAGGAGAGTTTATAGCCAGGATGTGGGATTATTGGCATTATAAATGTCATTAGGATAGTTAGGGGTTAACCACTATAGACTTGATACTCACCCTTCGTGTACAACAGGGACCTGAGATCACAGGATACATAGGACAGGTTTCGGTGTTCAATCTGGCATGTCGATATTACAACCATCTTAAGTGATAAGTAAACATTGCACTAGGGAATATTATCTTAACTATAACAATTGAGTAACTAGGCTAGTACTATTTTCTCCCTGATCAATTCTCGTAACTTATTTTCGTGTTTTATTTGCTTTAAATCCTGTCAAATTAATATCAAACCATTTTAAACCGTGACCAATTCAAATTGAGACTAAAACACTTAGCTCTTGGGACGACCTCGGATTTACCAATCCTGCACTACACACGATCGGGTTCTCTGCCCGTTAGTGCATTGTAGACGATAGGTAATCGAGTTTTATAAATTTAAAACTTGTAAAATAATATAAACGATTATACGCATCATGTATAAACAAGATTTATGTGTTTACATAGTCATTTAACATAAATCCTTATATAACATATATTACCTTATTTTTGCAGGCCTCTAATAGCAGCTCAAAAAATTCCAATAATTGAGCTGATCATATACACAAGATTGTGGTTATGGAAGGAGAGTTTCAGAGACGTATAACTGCACTTGAGCAATACTTGAAAGTCATAGTTTATTACATACTCCGTAACATTTATCATACAATATACCTTATAGAGTTATTTAGGTATTTAACAGTTATTTCTTTTTGCAGACCTCAAGTGGATTTGATAATCATGTTAAAAATGTTATGGACACGTGTTAATGATTTTCCCCTAGAAGTAAATTGTACTTGATAGTAGACACATGTCGAGCAGTAAGTAGAGTTGTAGAGTCGAGTAGTTGAGCATGACCATTTTTGGTAGAAAAAAATGACTACCTTGAGAAACACCTTCTAGATTTTGTACAAAAATGGTACTTTTCTCATTTAAAAAAATCTCATGATGTACGATGGGTGACCTGTGGTATGGTCTTAGCGTGTGGTGGTCACCACCACCAGTTTGTTGACCATCACCATAGTGCTTAGCCTAAGGTTAAAAGTTGCCTCTTGAAAATTAATTTCTATTATATTTATTTGAGTTAATTACATGTTTGGTGGTTATGCCCAAATTGCATGTCCCATCCTAAAAACTTATTAATTACACCAGACGTCCTTGTGGTTGTAAAAAGGGAGTTGACCAACCCTTTGACCCTAACACCATCTAATTTTTCGTTAAGTTTCCCTTTCGTCAGGGGAAAATTCATCCATTCACATTTATTATACCATAGGGACCAACAGTGTTACACTACTTCTTTACCACCTATCTCTTGCCAATTCCACCTTATAACTCCTAGTCGATACCATCTCCTTATTTATTTCTAATTCACCCGATCAAAAACTACTCCAAAGAACCCTAACCCCCTAAGATTAATGGCCTTATGTTTTTGTGGGCATGTTACAGTCACACAAACATCATGGACTAATGCTAATCCAGATCGTAGGTTCCTTGCATACCCACAGATCAATGGTGAAAGTTGTCACTTTTTTAACTAGGTGGATCCCCCCATGTGTCAAAGAGCATTGATGATAATACCGGCTAATATGATGGTGCTTGTGCAAGCAATCAGGAACATCAAGATGTATTTAATTTTTAGTTGGTTGACATTTGCTTTTTTCCTACTTTTATCTTAGGTCAAGTGGTTGTTTAGTGGTTCTCTTTTAGTGTAGTTGATGTGTCGTTGTATGGTGTTTATTTTTAAGATTCAAGTTTTAAATTTATATTTTGCCGACTTAACCAAAAACAACACTTTAACGGGCAGTGTACCCGATCGGTGGTAGATTCGTGGTAAGTAGGGTGTCGAACACGTGAAGCGAGATTAAATATCTTAATTTATTTATATTTTGGTTTATTTAATCTAAGTTAATTCTAATCTAAGTCAAACCCATGCTAATCCTATGTTAGTTCTAATCCTAATTCTAATAGGTCAAAGGGGGGTTTCGGCCGAAGAGACTGACACAGGTTTGGTAGTGACTATAATCAATTCAAGACACTTTAACCCACGCAAGCAAATTAACAGAAGATAAAAGAGCGGCCGAGCCTTATGATAGAAAACTGTATTAGCCATTATTAATCCGATTAGAAGTTGGTTTATTTATTAAGTGCAATGATTACTTATCTCGAAGAGGCATATCTTTCTTAGACTTAGGCGGGACTTTATCCTAAGACCTAGACACATTAATTTTATCACAATTAAAGCATCCGCATAAAGAATCCTTATTACTTGATTATAATTTATCTTAGGGATTAAAGCAATGGTGATCCTGTTAAACCATAGCTCATAGAGACTTTACCCACTTACTGCTTAATGGCAATCTATACTCTAGTAGTCCACTTGCCCCACTATCCTATGGAATCAGAACATTATTTGTTGAATTATCTAGATTCACCTACTAGTCAACATGTTTAATAAGCCAAAGGCAATTTCCAATTAACTAGTTAAGCCCGAAGCGTATCCTAGACACAGATTTAGAAGGACAATATTTGTGATCCTATTATTCTAGATGTATAAATTACTATATGGAGAGCTATCCCGGCACCTAGATTACTTGGTCTGTATCACTAGATCCAGCTGAATGATAGGTCGCATACAAAAGCATGTAAACAAGTATGAATTGATCAACATAAACAAGCATGCAACGATAAATTAAGCAATCAAGATATAAACAAACCCAAACATTCCGATCTTTATAATAATGGCTAATACCCGAAGGTATTAGCCTTCAAACATCATAATTAATACAAGAGTAATTGTTTTAGCCAAGGTAAACTAACCGAGTTAATGAATGATACCAAAAACTGAATGATTACAAAAGTATAAGAAATTACACGCTGTCTTCTATGGATTGGAATGCGTTGCAAGACCTCTTCTACTCTTTTTCTCCTCTGAAAATTGACTTTTGTGGTTTAGGTATCGAGAATATAATTTAGCACACCTAAAACTCGTTTTTGAGTTTTGTATTTATAGGGTCTCGAAGTCGGTTCGATACGGCGTATCCAAGGGATTGGAGACGGAGTATTAGAGTTTCTTGAAGTAGAGACCACGTTTGATATCTTCCAGAATATTCTCATACCATATCTTCAATACGGCGTATTGACTTCTTCTGGATATGGCGTATTGATCTTCTTTCCTTTGTGGTCTTTGCTGAGTGCTTGCACGGATACGCCGTATCTTCCTTAATGGATACGACGTATTGGTAGTCAGAATAGTAAATCTTCAAAATATCTTCATTTAAGCTCCAGAATGTGCGCCTTTTGCTAATATTCACCAAGTACTTCGTAATTACTGCAATTCTCAAATATAAACGATTAAGTAACAATTATTTGCAATAATTATATAGAATGGGTTAAATACATAGGATAAATGATGCTATAAAATAGACGTTATTTGATGTCATCAAATATCCCTCCACTTGAATCCTATTTGTCCTCAAGTAGTCTTTAGAAGTCTATAAAAATGTATCCCTAAGGATGTTTTTTGTTAAAGCATTTATTTGATCTATTACAAGTACACAACCAAACACCTCACGAAATAGGAAGATGAAAACACTCAAATCACTCAACTAATCTATGTGGTAACATATAACTAATTCGCTCAATTGCTCGGTCGTGACGAGTATTCTATCATAAGCTTGGCAAGGATACACATGTCCACCACTAAAGCTAAGGAGTAACAAGTTTATAAAGGTAAATATGGGTTTGTATGATAAGGCTTAGGGTTGATTACTCTAACTAATCTTTATCGATACCAATATTCCAGGAGGGCGACAAAGACCACACATACACACCCGTAATGACAGGATAGACACATGTGACTGCTCACTCCCACCTCGAATAAGCTAAAGAGTAGGAATAGTATAGTAATATAGGGTATGGATCTTCTAAGTTTCACCAATAGTAATAAACCAACAAGGCAGGTAAGACATGCATACATGGCCGTAATGACGGAATAGACATGCACGCTCGATCACATCCTCATTCGCGTAAAACCCATGGTTAATGATTATGAAAGGAAAATAAATTATTGTTAAATAATAATTACGAAAAAAATAGATTAAGTCTAAAATACAAGTTGCTAGACACTTTTTCCCGACCATTACCATGATAAAGACACAACTATTTACAACGTCTTGATCATAGATAAAAAACAACAACCTAAGTTGGCGTTCCCGTAACGGTCAACTTCCCAATCATCCCATACTTTACAAGGCAAGTGGCGATATCTTCCACTTTATACAATACTCTACATCGTCGATTTGTATCAACGAATAATCGATCCTTCGTGTAATTCCTTCGGTAGTTGTGAAACGATTATCTTCAAACTTTCCTTCTCTTTTTCGTTGGGATTTTTCAATTTTTTTCAATTTTTTTTCGATTTTTTTCCCTTTTTTATCCTTTTTTTTTCTAACATTATACTACGAAACTCGGTGTAATTTCACCATCTTCACGATCATAATAATTTCGGATAATTCCTTCGATAATTCCTTCATTCTTTGGACGTACCAATAATTGCGATGGTAGTAAAAATACACGAGTTTTGACTATAATATACATTCCCATTTGCGATGTGCAAATTTCTTCCAACCGTACCAAAATAGACACAAGACTCGGGAAATACAAACTTTACACTTTAAGCAACTAGCAACTGTAAAATAAACTTAATCTAACAGGGTAGGCTAAGGTGTAAAGGTGTAACGAAATAAATAATTGGTGTAGGCTCTAGGTTGTTCTAGGGGTATCTTACTCTTAAAATGAGAGTAAACAAAGGGTTTATAACAGGGGGTTAACTAACCAGTGTAGTTAGTTAATAAGCAACATGTAAAGGGGCGATTTGGTTGGGTGTAATCCTAAAAATTTACCAATTTAAACAAGTTACTCCATCTAAATCCATAGTACTTATCACCGCGGTTTCAAATAGATATACCAAGCCAAGTTCTAAAGTCTACAACATCACCAGCACACTCATATTTTTGTGGAATTTGGGTAAACATTTAGAAATGGATAAGGTTAAATCCTCACAATATCTAATAAGGGTTATTGTGTGCGGGTTATGTATCAAGTGATTTCACAAAAGTATGCTTGAAATTTTTTAAAATTTAAGCATAATTTAAGCATTTTAGTGTGAAAATTAGGACAAGTAAACATTATAATTCCATCCCTTCACTTGAATTATACGACATCCTCGTTGTATAGATAAAACATTAAATACGAGAATTAAAGAGAATTAGAATGAGAAACTCCCCTAATATTTGCTCGGTAGATTCTCCATGTTGAGTTTATTAGCAAGATTACGTTGAACAACCGCCTTGAAGTTTCAAGACTCTAACACTTCAAGATCTTCCAGGTTTGTAAATTCTCCACCAATATTCATCGATATTTCTTTGCTTCCAAGGTCTTGTATAAAACATAGGAAAAACGTGTGCATTCCTATCTTGGTACCTATGGTTAATTGAAACTAAACTAAACAAACTAAATACGGGTCAGTTTTGGTGAATACGCCGTATCATGTACATGAATATGCCGTATTGACAGATTTGACAATAACGTTTTTCAAGTGCATAAAAAGTAAAGACTGATAACGTCTAGACAATCAATACGCCGTATGGTATGGAGCGGATACTCCGTATTGATGTCTGGGAAGACAGACTCGATAAAATTAAATAACATTCCGGGTTGTCTCTCGGGAAGCACTTTTGTTTATAGCAATGTCTTTAAGTTAGACTTTTCTTCAGCTTCTCACTCGATGCGCATAACCATCCACCCTTTGTCCTTTTTCTAAAAAATATCTTGGTAGATTATGGACAAATTATCTTCGTTTCTTTCCTAAATATCAATTCATATCCTCTTATAGCAATATATTCTTCGTTGGGCCCAAGCGAGTACTGAATAGCTTCAAACTTTTCTGCTTTACACCTTCTTTTGTTAGGTTGCTCATCAATAGAATTGGATGTATTGCTATATTTGCGCTTTGTCTAACTTTGTTTATCTTCTTTTTCAGTGTCGTTCTTTCCATGTGTTATTAGACAAGGTTTGAAGAATGAGTATGTAGTTGTAAAACCTAAAAATCTCAACAAGTGTAAAATTACCAAAATACCCCTAATGCAAGAAAATACATAAAAGCATGAATGAATAAGACTTGGTTCATTTAAATCTCTAGAAATTGATGAAAAAAATACAACATATGCAATTATGAAATTTATGTAAGATTAAAATACCTTATATTATACAAGAAAAATAAATAATATTTATGTATATACATATTAGCCGAAAATATTAATATTTATGTATTTATACTTTACAAATTAAATGAAATAAAATTAGGATAAATACAAAATAATTATGCAAGTTTTAAAATCTGATTTAGTTATTTTTGAAAGCCCAAAATTCGGCCAAAGACTTTGTTATAATCCTTTATACATTTTTAAATTGTTAAACCCTAAAACAAAATACACCGAAAACCCTAAAATCAAAAGAGGCGGCACAAAGATTTTTTTCAGAGCTAGCACGAATTTTCTAAGGTGTTTTGAAGGTCAAGGATCGGGGGAAAAATATTGGAAAGATTGTTTAAGGCTTGGTTCGATCGTGGGAATTTATTTGGTTCGAAAAACAAATTCGTGTGTCAATAATTCGAAAAATCACCAAGGATCATCAAGGGTATTTTTGTATCTCATTTTTCATCATATTAATTCGTTCTATGCTTAAGAAAAATTATCATGCATGTTATTTTGGTCGAAATAATTAAAACATGTTCGAAACCCTAATTTTTAGCTAGTTATGTAATCGGCATTTATAATATTTGTAAAATTGATTTTATATTTTTATAAGGTTGTTTATATCATATATGACTCAGAAAAATTGTTGGATAATTTTTATAGAGGCTCGAATAATTGATTTGGATTTAATTGTGTTTGCCTATTGCGAATTAAAGGAAAAAGGAAAGAAATAAAATTAGGGTTAGGGTTTTAATAAATAAAGGGAAAAAGAAAGAAAAGGTTTAAACAAATTAGGGTTAGGGTTTTGCTAATTTTTCCAGGTTCATTTAATGCTAATGATTGGGTAATAATTGTGTTTGTGATTGGGAAAAATTAAATTAGGGTTTTGTTGATTTTATTGATTAGCCGATTTGATTTTTAAAGTATAAGGGGGTGATTTGTAATTTCTGAAACTATGAGGCCTATTTTAAACATGTTATTATACTTATTATATTCTGTATAAAATAAGTTGGGGGGTATAAAATGTCATATTGATATTATTTTGGATTAAAATGGTTAATTACATATAATAAGTAATTAGAAATTAATTAATTAAAATAGAGGGACTGAAATTGTAAATTCTGAAAAGTGGAAGGTTTGGTTAGTATTTAATGTATAAAGTATGAATTTGTCATATTTGAATCTATAAGGACTTGTTTTGTAATTATGGATAATTAAAGATATTGTTTAAATAATTAATAAACAAAAAGGGCTAAATATGTAAATTGTGTAAATTAAGGGTTTGACTTGTAAATACAGAAAATGGAAGGTATAATCTGAATAAAATGTGAAACTTTGATATTTACACTTTTAACCTTGAAAATTGTTGATTTTGTATATTAAACCCTAAAATATGGAAAGTTGTCATATTTAACCCTAAACTTGTAAGGTTGACATGTTAGGTCCCTAAAATATTCAAAATACTTAATAGAATCTCAAATGATGAATGTTACTAAAAATGGAAAGTTACTAAAAATGGAAAGTTACTAAAAATAGAAAGTTACTAAAAATGGAAAGTTACTAAAAATGGAAAGTTACTAAAAATGGAAAGTTACTAAAAATAGAAAGTATAACTTAAATGAATGGTTTGTAATTCGAATTCATCATTTCTTTAGGTTCGGTCAAGAGGGAGTGATTTTGATCTCCTGTGGTGTTTTCTTTGATTTTTGCTTTGCTTCGGAATAAGGAACAGATATTCTAACCTTATCATTAAGGTTTCTCATGAGATATTCCTCTCTATCTTTGATTACTTATGTGATTTGCTACATTCGCTCTGAGCCTTTTATCTGGTTCTCTTATATGATATGTTATTATGTTCTATTTGAACCCTGCTATGCTACCTTTGATATTTGAACCTTTGGCATTTAACCTTTGCTATGATCCCTT
>BQNB010169350.1:0-13791 GCA_026074375.1 Tanacetum coccineum | reverse complement strand
TACAGGAACCGGAGCCTAGCAGATCCGTATTACACCTAATTCGGACTTAATCAAGGATCGTCCAACTTTTGTATCAACATATAGCATATTCATAATATGTATGACTTCCCTGAATTTTTCCAGAATTTTCTGTAAAGTTTAGATAGGTCAAATAGTGCCAAACTTTTGCAAAGTCCAGCAGACCCTGTTTTGGGATAAGTTGCATTGTTGTATTTTTCAAAAATGGTTAGAAGTGGCTATGATTTTTGGGGAAGCTACTGAGGTTTAATAACATATATAGATGGGTGAATATGAAAGGGGAACGTCAGTTTTGACCATTTGGTATCTCTTTACGTGTGGTTAACGTCTAGTAAAAACTGGTAAAATTTCAGAAAATGTAAGTGTAGCATTTTAGTGATTCTCAATCATGGATTCTTAAGCATGGGATATTACTACATGCCGATATATATAAATATGTATCTATTTACTCGTACTATGTTACATCTCATTATAAGTATGAATTTTAATCGGGCACCACTATTTTAGGTCGCGGTTCAGATCTCTCGACTTCGTTTCTTCATTGTTGATCATGATGTTCGCATCGTTGTCATAGTTGTTCACTCGTTGTGATTCTCTATTCCGATACTTCTACCTAAGGTGAGTTCATAGCCCCATCTTTTCTTTTCTAATGGTTTCCATAAACTGTTTTCGGGGTGAGAATACATGCTCGTTTTACTAAGCCAACTTATTGATTTCTACTACTTAAGCGTTACATGACTTTTAATACATGGCTGTTTACTCATGAATTTACTAAAGGTTGATTTGCTTACTACAAGATTTGAGATCATTGAATACCTATATATGGAACCATGAGTTTTGAACACATTACTTGCTTTACTTTTGGACACAAGTGCTTTCAAACTGTATGCTATCCAGATTGTTGCCTGAATATTATTGCCTAGGTTACCACAATGCCAATTAAGTCCCTTTTATCATGAACCGTTAATTACCTTGTAGGGGTAAGCGCGAATGTTGTGGGTAGATCTATCGGGATTGACAATCCCCGCCTTGAATTTTTGGTCACAAGTTGGCCATGGTGCATTTAACATGGTGAGGACATTTAGGGTGTTTTGGCATACATCCTATATACTGTAAGGGCAAAAACAGTTAAGGTTTCGGGGTCATGAGCTTAGTGCAATAATACATGTTTTGGACTACTGAATTTGTTTCGTAGTCTACTATTACTTAAATCTTGTGGTCCACTACTGAACATTACTTGAGTTATTAAATCACTACTTGGATTTCGGAAATAATACTTTGAAATGTTGTAACGCTACTTTTCTTACTGAAATATTTCAATACTGTTTTTACTTAAACCTATGAATTCACCAACATTATTGTTGACGTTTTTGCATGTATTTTCTCAGGTTATTATATTGCTAGCTGAGCATTGGGAGCATCCGAGTCGCGTGGATATCAACAAAACTCAAGGACTTGGTTTTTCTTCACATTCGATAACTATTTTTCCTTAAATATACAAAATGATTCACGTTTGAAATCTTGTAATCTTGTTAAATTATAAATTATTGGGACCTGATTTTACATCTGAAATTTTAATCGAATGTGACATTTTAGTAACGTCTCTTTTGAGGTCGTTTTCTGTAACTTGTACTTTATACTATGAAGTAGCACCCGAAAGTGGTATTCCGCTGCGTTGTGATTTTATGGGGGTGTTACACGGTATCCCAGGAATATGCACTTGACCTTAACCGGTTCAAGCATCCATTGCTTAATACTAGCAAACCAACCAAAAAACCCTATCATATCTATAGACGTCTTAAATCCAATCGCTGATGATGGTGACCTTGTTCACTAGATATGTAGATATGGTTGTATCCTCTGCCCAAAGAACCTTGGACATACCAGAATCAGAAAACAACGTACCTTAGCCAAGAGTGTCACGTTTGTTTCCTCAACCAACCCATTATGCTGCTGTAACCCTGCAACACCCTAATGTTTGGTGACCCTACTCTTTGTACGTTGTTGTGTAGACCTGCAGGTGCGTTTGTCAAACCAAACGGCATAACTTGAAATTTGTAATGGCATATCGAGTTCTGAAGGCTGTTTTCGGATGTCTTCTTCTGAACCCTCAATTGGGATTTATGATCTTAGGTCTATTTTTCGATAGACACTCGACCCTTGAAGCTGATCAAATAAATCATCAATTCTGGGGAGTGGATAACGGTTCTTCACTGTCAGTTTGTTTAATTCCTGATAGTCAATGCACATCCGGAATGATCCATCCTTCTTCTTGACAAACAAGACCGGAGCTCCCCAAGGTGAGGAACTGGGTCTTATAAAGCCTTTGTCGGACAGTCGTTCAAGTTGACTAGGTTACTCTTTCATTTCGGAAGGCGCCAATCGATAAGGTGCCCGTGCTACAGGTGCAGCACCAGGTACCAAATCAATTTGAAACTCCACTTGTCGAGTCGGAGGAAGACCCGGCAAGTCTTCAGGAAAGTCTCGAACTATGGGTACGCCCTCAAGTCGCTTCTTCTCCGACTTGTCTTCAACCTCCTTCGCTGTGACATGTGCCAAAAAGATAGGAAATCCTTTTTCCATGTACTTCTGCGTTTTAGTGCACAAAATGATGTTTAATCGTGTCACATTCCCTGGGGTACTTCATCACGTGTATGATTAGGTGTTATTTCTCAGGGAATGCGGATAACAATCTTCTCGGCACACACAAATGATGCTTGGTACTTTCGCCAACCAATCCATACCGATTATTAGCATCGAAACTACCAGTTCTACATAGCAGTATGTTATGTTTGAATTGGTGGTTTGGAAGTTTAATGTGCAACCTTAAGTATAGTGTTAAAATTATTCTCCCGTCAGCTAGTTCGAATTCATGATAGTGATCTTGGGTAGATGTGTGATGTCATTTTGGGAGCTAAATGCCAGTAAGACACAATACTTCGATCTCGACACAGTATCAAATAAGGATATAAGCTGCGGTTGTTTAGAAGTACGTACCCGCAACGACGTTGTCTGGGTTTGCCCCCGCATTTCCAACCACATACACCTTCGCTGGAGCCCTGTCATTCCCAGCTTGATTACCACGGTCATTGTTTCTCAGTCTTGGGCAGTTTCTTTTAAAATGTCCTTGAGCTCCGCACTCATAGCAACCGTTGCCCTTCTGATTATTGTTGTTGTTGTTGCGGTTGTTGTTGTTGTTGTTGTTATTGTTGTTGTTGGCATTTGCAGGCCGGCTTCTACAGTCTCTGGTCAGATGGCCAACCCTCTTGCAGTTATTGCACCTAGGTGGACAAGGACCTTCATGATTGTAATTACACTTGGAACATAGAGGTTTAGACCCGGCGTATGATTTCCTGTCACTATTGCCTGCAGTGTAGGCCTGGCCTGTGTTCTGCCTCTTATTCTGTTGGTTTTGATTGTTCTTGGAAAGATCATCATACTTTCTTTTCCTTTCTGCCTGACGTTCAGCATAGGCATGGGTCTTTTCATCCATCAGCTCAGTTGTAAACTCGATAGCCTCTTGCATAGTTTTCGGCTTTGATGCCTTTACACTGCCATGTATCATATCGGGCAAGCCACCGATATACTTTTCAATTTTGTCTATCTCTTCTGGGAACATCCTGGAACACATCAAAGCTAATTGCTAAAATCGTCGACTATAGGGCACCACATCGGTGCCCTTGACCTTAAGATTCCACATCTCAGTCTCAATCTTCTTGATCTCAACTCTCAGGCAGTATTTATCAGTCATCATTTTCTTCAGTGCTGCCCATGACATGGCATGAGCTGCTTCAGGAGTAGTGGTCTTAACATGGGCATTCCACCATGTAAGAGCATCGTCTTGTAGAGTGCAAGTTGCAATTTGAATTGGCAAGCTGACTGTGCAATTGCTAATGCTAAAACACAGACTCCATTTTCTCAAACAATCGAGTGAGTCCGACGACTCCATCTGTGCTTTGAAGTAAAAAGGTTTGCATTTCATGAATTCAGAAGTAAGAGCATTATTTTTTTTTTTGCGAGCATTTTGTGCTGGCCTTGGTCTGAACCATTGCTGTTGTAGCATTCCTAACCCGCTTGCTTTGCTTCAGCCATTCGCCAGCAGCAACTCCTTGGTCAATTAAGGCCTGAAGTTGTGCCTCAGTAACAGTTGTGGTAGTGTTGAATTTGGGGTTAGGGTGACTGGAGTTGACCTTGTGGTTCTCTTTGGTGCCATTTTCTTCAATCACAAGAAAATACAATACCGTTAGATTTTAATACAATCTTAACGTGACATAACCATTGCATCATAAATATAAATAAGATCACAGCACACAGTGGAAAATACAACCAACACAAGATCGACATAAACATAATACATCATTCCTTATATAATCTAGAAATATACAATGATCTGTTTTGTACATAATGATTCCCTATCGCTAGGATTCAAAATGAAAATAACATAGAGCCCTACTAGCCGGGGAGTTACCTCGTAATATTAGTAGGCTATACAGGATGCTATTAGTAATAAAAGAACTATACAGGATAGCTAACCAAAAAAAAAAGTTCTATACCGCCTCGATAGTGGGAGTAACCCATAAAACTTAACAGACTGCATAGTAGCTACAATCATAACCAAAGTCTAGGAACTGCTACCAGTGTCCTCCAATGTGTCAACGCGTGCTCCAGCCTCCAGGGCCTGGGTACGCATGATATGCTGAACAGCAAGATCATCTGCAGCCTGACGCTGCCACTCGTGGCGACGCACCTCAGTCTCTAATACTGTAACTCGTGCCTCTAATGCCCTGCAGTAAGCTTCAGACCTAGCCAAGTCCTGACGGGTCTGAATACTCTCTTGCTCGTAAGCAAGTCTCTCTCTCCTCAATACCTCAATCTCAGCTCTCACAGCTGCACGATCCTTCTGGGCATCGTGATGTCGTGAGTAAAACTCCGAACTCTCTCTACTGCGAACATCTACCTGGTAACTGACCCTCATGTTGACCATCTCTAAGGCGGTCATCATCCTCCTCTCAGTATCTCGAAACCTGGTCTCCATAGTGTCTACAAGACTATGATCGACTCTATGGGCCATAGTGGGTCCTGGCTGTCTCGCAGCAGCAGCAGCAGAACTCTCCCCAACCTCACAACTAGGTCTAGGAGTAGTAAGTAGTAGCCTCTTCCGAGGCGGTGTGTCAGCCTCGGGAATATCAGCTCTGCGGCTAGTGGATGGTAGAGGTATAGGTAACAATGGTGGGGTCCCTGATGGGAGTAGTGAATGATAGGTGGATGGTGCTGCAGCTCTCATCTGCCTCATGGCTGCTCTAGTATGTGGGGGTCGAATACGTGGAGATAAAAAGAATGGTGGTAGTGGAGGTGTAGGTGCCTCATCCTCAGCTGGCACTAAATCCTCAGGATGCTCAGGCTCCGGAATGTACACTGGTACATGATCCTCCAGCTCCATGGGATCAGGTACATACTCTGGAGAACGTGGTGCCTGCTCCAACAACTGTCGGGCAGCCTCCTCGTAAGGATCCTCAGATGGAATACTCCAAGATCGTGCCTCAGAGTGAACAGAAGTATAGGTAACAGCGGAATCAGCTGACATGACTACTGTGACCAGCAGAAATAACTTATATGAGTATATTATATAAGGCTCTTATTGTAATATACGTAATATATTATAACCACGTATATCAATTATGAATGCATCTAGTCCAACTAACTAATGCAACAACTAGTGTCCCATAAAAACCCCTTTTTATGAATGCAATGTTTGAAAAACGGTTATAGTCCAGCAAAAACATTTGACCTGGTTCTCTATAACCTTGGCTCTTGATACCAATCTGTAACACCCCCAAATTGGGTCGCAGCGGAATAAGGGTCCGGGGCGTGTTACTTCATAGATCAATAACACAAGATATATATAGAACGACCAAAAAGTCGTTTTAAAACTGATACATTGGATTTAACAAATATTTGATACAAATAGCCCAAAGCTTTAACTTGTTCCTGATTATTATTACAAAGATACTGGTTCATAATACATGAGTTTCCCAAAACATAATAAAACCATATCTAGCATGACTTCCTAAACAAAATCAACAATGTATCTATAGCACCTTTATGCTTACTGATCTCCTAAAAAACATTGCTTTAAAACGTCAACAATAATGTTGGTGAATTCATAGGTTTGATAAATCATAATATGCAGGACCGCAAGACTTTTCCCGTGATAATGCAACACATGCAGACATCACAAAACCAGATTACATTTTCCTAAGCTCATGACACTGAAGCTCGACGATCTTTCTTGCAATAATAATATATATTGCAATTTCTGCCCGATTAGATGTTCAACCCGAAAACATCCCTAAATTCGACATGCTATACGTTCGTTCCCGGTGATAGTGTCACACAACGGGAGTCGTTTCCCAAATAGATCTATTCTCTACATTCGGTGCTAACATAATCGTAATTAACAACTAATCTAATGCAATTGACGTTCATTATAAAGGGGCTCAACTTGGGTTATCGCTACTTAGGCAAACATGTAATCAATATAAAATATCCACTTGCGTCCAATTTATAAAACAAAGCATGTTTCCACCCCATAGTTATAAATCATTGAAATCGTAAAAATGTGGGGCTATGAACTCACCTTGAGTTCAGATAATCCAAATATCACAGATAACGCGTCACGCAAATCGTCAGATGCAACCTATTTAATTTAAGGTCGTATAAGTACCATGTACTTCGATTAACTAACATCATATACAGGTCTATACTAGTTACATCATACTATCGTTCGGGCTATCATAATTAAGAGGTCATGTAGTGAACGTATGAGGAGCTAGGACACTTTAAATCGTAAATCCAGCAACTCGTCGATACGCCACCCCGAAGAGGCCTCATTATGAAACTCCCTAGTAATATAGTACTTTGATAACCACATATAATTCTATATAGCTCAATCACCAACTAATGATTTTGGTAAAATTACGTTTAATAAGTAAAAACGTTTATAATTATCGTTTTAGTAAAACTAGTATAACTTTTGCGTTTTAAGCCCGATTTTGACGTTTCTTATGCCCACGCTTTCGTATTAGGACGAGTTATCATAATTTGACATTTTCCATATTTTGACCCTCTGGTGAACAGTAACTTTTACTGTTCACATCAGACGTGAGTTTTATTTAAATCGTATTTGTTGTCGTAAAACCCGTAAATGTCGTATTTTATTCGTTATAGCTCCGTTTTTAACGATTCTTTCGAGGACGTTCTCGTTATTGAAAATCCTATCAATTTATAAGGTTTACAAAAATATAACTTTCTGTCATGAACAGTAACTTTTATAAAAATAGTTTTATAAAAGTATTAATTGTCGTAAACTCGCGAAATTCATAACTCGTTCGTTATTAATTGAAAAATTACGATTCTTATCATTTTGGAATCCTAAAAATATGTATTATTTGTTAAAAATACTAAACTAGCTGTTTGATATAAGTTTTATAAAAGTTATTTTATAAACTCCGTTTAATTAACGTATAACTCGTTTTTAACGTAACTTTTTCGTTATTAATCCGTTTGACAAGTTTCTTACCTTTTCGGAATCGTCGTGAAATGTATTATCTTATAAAAATATAAATTAAGTATGTTTTTATACACTTTTGGGACAGAAAGTTTGGGTGACTTTATTAAGTCTATTTTTAACCTTGTTTTTATATTTTACACTTTATAACTTTACCAAAAGTGTACAAGTCTTTTACTTCCATTATGACTTTATTTTTGTGTTCATATATCATGACTAAAAGCTCATAAACAAGATTAACATGTTATTCATCATACTTTTACTTGGAACGTTATCAAGTGATCTTTTAAAACCCTAATTTGCATTAACACTTTTAAGCTTAATTAAGATTGTAAAATACTTATGTATCCATTTATAACTTCATATTACCATCCATAAAACTGTTTGTATTTTTAAAAAGCTTCATAAAACTAATATTTCAAGAAAATCCTGTTTACAAGTTAAACATATCCTTATGGTGATTTCACTACATAACATCACATTTGAATATTATCATATAATATGAAAATTAAGGGCTTAAGATAACTTAATGCGATGATGTAGGATGGATGACACTTAAGTGCTAAACCCTTGTTTAGACTTAAAATCAAAGCTAGCAAGCTATGAAAACCCTAATTCAATATGAAACCCGAAATCTTGATTTCTTGCTTCAACACTTGTAAATCCTTAACCAATACTTGGAAATAACTTAGGACATCTTAGATATGATATGAGAATGTGTAAATAAGTTATATAAAATTTTGTATGAATTTGTGTGGGTGAGTGTGTTGAGCCGTGGGTTTTGGCTTAGAGAGGAGAGAAAGAAGATGATTTTTGTTAAGTGAAATATGTATGCTAATTTACATATGTATGCATGTATTTATAGGAAAAGGTGGTAGATATTTTAGTTAGTTGTTTGACTAGAAAAGTCCAAGGGGGGGTCTTATTCCGTGAAATTCAAGGGGACAAGGGGAGGGAAACAAGGGTAAAAAACACTATGCTTGACCTAGTTTTCTTACTAACCCTAACTTGTACATACTAGGTCTTTATGACTTGTGTTTCTATGTCTCTTAAAGAAGAGGTTAGTTCATTATTTCATGGAATATGTTGGCTAGTATTTTCTTGATAGAAATGAATGTATACTTGCACTTGGAAGTAACTTTGATAAATGGAAGTAGAGAATGTAAAGTGAAGTCTTGTTAATAAAAGTATACTTGTAACAATAATAAGTCTTGACTATTTCTAGCATATATGGGGCGCCACTTTTATAAATGAAGTAAAGTTTTATAAACTTTTTGATCATTGAAAAATAATACTAGGCATTTGTTAAAGCGTAGAAATATTTTTGTAGTTTCGGGTATGCTTAAACGTACTTTATCGTGAAACGTACATAATTTACGTAACCGATAAAAATAAAATAAACAACGGCCATAATTATTCTCAAAATAATTATTTAATACTTTATTGATGCCAAGCTTAATTGTTTGATGCCGTTTACTTGAACGCAATTTTTAGCTTACGTCGATTTTACTTAATTTCATGAAAAATCACAGCAAAGCGTACAAATCAAAAGGTACTTGTAGTATTTATCGACGACGTCAAATCCCTAAGAACAGATGTGTGTGTGTGTGTGTATTGTGCGTCCATCTGGACCACACCATATGACGGTCGTTATATAGAATTGGATGATTTATGTGTGACCTTACTATGTCAATTATTATAAGCAGTGTTATAATTCCTACGCTCACCTAGAGAAATTCCAAGTTATAAATAAACCACTGTGTATTATGAATTCAGTTTGTACTTGTATTAGCACGTGAATATGCTAGCTCATGATCTCTATATTATAAGACTCGTAAACCCTCTGTGTATGTGCTGTGTCGCACCTATGACTCTCGAGCAAATGTAGCATATCCTACTCCCTTCGCTTCTCTCTCTTTCATGTCTCTTTATCTCTAGTCTGTTTTCGCCACGCGCCGTTTTTATTCTAGGTAAACATTATCAATCCACCGCACTTAATGAAACTTTCACGTCACTTGCAAGCATTTTCGTCATTTATATCTTTAGATCATCTTTGATAAATCTTGTAGTTTTTAATCTTTAAATTAATATTAGTTTAAAAATAGTTTAAATCCAAAAGTTTAGTTTCCCTTTTATATGCTTTCCCTTTTAGTAGATTTAGAAAACCAAACCCAAAAAAACTTTTGTGATAATCAAGCTCGATTTACAACTTGAACGTAGATTTCCATTCACTTCTCGCCGAGGAAACGACCCGGGAGGTTTTTGATAATTGCTTTGGTTAAAAGCGATTTTCTAGAACCCGACGGAAAATACTCACTATACTAAAATTGTTTCTATCCTTATTAGTACGTATCTATATATTATATTATATTTTATATGTGTTAATTCGGACGGTTCAATTTTTGGCGCCGCTGTCGGGGAGAGGTGTAGCGATTTTTACGGGATTGTTCGTGTTCAAGCCTTGAAGATCCTTTATTCGAAAAGTTTATTTTCGTTCTTATAAAAATATAAAAATCCAAAAATATTTTTATTTCTATTTGAAAAAATATATAATAAAAAAAAATAAAAATCAAAATCAAAAATCAAAAATATAAAAATTGTCTTTTAAAAAAGAAATAAAATAAACAAAGTTGGTAAAAGAACACCAACAAATAATACCTTCAATTGGATTGGGTATTATAATAAAATAAGTTCGGAGTGACCTAGAAAAGTTACCAAATCAGAAACCAAAATTCAAAACTTACCAATTTGTGTCACTTACGATGTACGGCTCACCTTTGAAAGCAATTTTTGAAGCATACGGAGAAAGTTGGGATGATTATTTGGTTTTAAGTTGTCTTACGTATATCACGTTTTAAATAATTGTCAAAAAAAAATTAAAATAATTATAAACCCAAAAATACATTTCGTAACCTTAATATTCTGTTTAATTCTTTATTCTTTTCCTCTAAATTGGTTAATTCTCTAGACATGTCATTTTTTCAACCTTGGCTATAAGTGTGGAGAGCCATTTTGTCGGTTCATTTTTTGTCCCGATGTAATCCGAATTATTTTGACAATGCTTCTGATTGTTTTTCCGAACACCTCGTCAACAATATTCGACATATTTTTGTAATAATTGTGGTAACAATCATTACAACGGTTTTGATTGTCCATCACGTGTCCCGTTTAATTTTGAACCGGAACCGTGTAAAAATCAAAACTTTAGTGATAATTATGAAACCATATGTTGCAAAATGAATGTGGGGGGGCTAATATATTTGTTTGTACAATTTGTGGTGTGATTTACATGACGATTTCAATGTACACAATTATGGTGCGATATGGTGGTGAGCCAATTTGCGAAAATTACGGGGGATATCATATGGATTATCAATGCCGGCAAGCCGAAGAGATGGAACGAAATCGAGTACATGAGGAAACGATGCAAATATTGCGAGAATTGATTAAAATTCAAGAAGAGAAAACGACATTTTCCGAGGGAAGCCGCGATTGTGCGATCTGGCAGAAGAAGAGAAACGAATCGCCATAGAAAAGGAGGACAGCGGAGTTAGAAGCTAAACGTAAAGTCCAAGAGTAAAAGAGAGTTGCATAAATATCGTAAGAAAATTATTCCTCAAGGATTCTATTCGTTCACAGAAAATACGAGGTGATCCGACTTTAAGTAATTTACAGTTTCTACTAAAACTATTCCATTTATGGATTTTTATTCAACCCGTCCACTCCAAATGTGTAAAACGGGTTGTTAACTCTCTAAAAATGGGGGGATAAGCATCTTGACACAACCAAAAAGGTTCACTTGAATTTGTGTTATAGATCCTATTCCAAATCTCAAGAGAGTCCGACGTTATTTCGACGGTTGATTGTGATGATGAATTTTCAAAAAACGGTTTTGATTTAAAGTTCCAACAACTTTGGATGACTTCTATTTATGATGAAAATAATAAATAAGGGAAATGTTATTTAACTTAGGCCTTCCGCAATCACACCCGACTTACCCATTACGGACTCTCTCATAATGAAGGACGAGCATCTCGACACTATTCCGGTAACGGAATCAGCTAACACAATCAAGTTTAGTGTTGATGACCTTGTCCCTACCCCAAGTAAGTCCGCGGATTTATCCGATGGTGAAAGTGAGTGTGATGTGCCCATAATCAAACGACGATTTCACCTCTAGTGATGATGAGTCACTTTCTGATGAGGACGTTCCAATGGAAAATTTCAAGATTTATTCGAACTCACTTTTTGATGACGAAGAAATCATTTCTACCAAGATAGATCCGCATTCCTTTAATGCCGGGTCTAATCTTATCGAATCTTTGCTTAATCAAGATACTTTGATTGATTCTTCACCTAAGATTGATTATCTTCTCGAGGAGTTCTCCGGTGAACTCGCTCATATCAACCTAACTCCACCGGGAATTGAGAAAGCCGACTTTGATCTAGAGGAAGAAATCTGTCTTGTTAAGAATTTGTTGTATGATAATTCATCTCCACGACCACCAGAAGAACTTAATTTGGAAATTGCTGATACGATTCTTGAGTCTCTCTCTCCATCTCCTATCCCCGTCGCGGATAGTGACTCTCTTATGGAGGAGATCGATTTATTTCTTGCTTCCGATGACTCGATGCCACCGGGCAATGAGGACGACGACTATGACTCGGAAGGGGATATCCGTTTTCTTGATGAATTGCTTAGCAATGATTCCCCTCCCCTTCCCGAAAATGAGTCATCTAATCTTGATCATTTTAATGATCCGTCATCTCCTCGTCCTCCTCCGGAACTACCGGATGTTGAGATTTGTTTCGATTTTGAGCCCGATACGCCTGTGATTAACAATTTTGATGAGCTTAATGAAGACGAATATTTTGACCTAGGGGGAGGTGAGATTAATATTTCTTAAAATATTAAAGATGACGATTCCTTCACATTTGTCATTCGTACTTTTCTCCCGTTTCTCACCTACCCTGCGAATTCTCCCTTACTTTCCTCCACCAAAAATGAGGATACCATTTTTGACCCCGACATCTCCACTTAGAGCCGGTGGTTTCTCATCGGGATGGAACTTTCATGTGCTTTAATGTTTGTTCAAACATTAATGAAAGCCCGATTGAGATTTTCTCTTCCATTTACTCTCCCTAAGGACAAATGAATTCAGGGATCGAGTCAAGCTATGTGACTCGGTTACCAAAAACAAAGCGCTTCGTGGGAGGCACCCCATGCTTATCCATTTTCTTTCTTATTTCTAATGTGTTGTGAGGAGGCTTGTACTCTTCCGTTCTTTGTGTTTGTTGTTTGTACGTGTGATTGTTTGCAGGATTGAACCCAACTTTTCTGAAGACTCTCGTGTTCGGTGTTTTGTCCCGGTCCACTCGAGCTTCCTAGCCTTTGCTTGCCATTAGTTTGGGGAAATCTGATATCCTAAAGATTATCTTTTAGCATTTATCTTTTAGCACACTTAATAAACGGCTAAAGATTTTTGTGATACTTTCTTCATGTTTGAGTTATGCATTCGACCTTTTTGAGTTCTAGTATGGGGTTTTTAAGTCTTAGGCTAGGAAACATTGAGGACAATGTTTGATTTTAGTATGGGGTAGTATATCTTCGATATGATCTTACCTACTTTTTCCTACAATTTTTTTAAAAAAAATATGAAAAAATTTAAAAAATTTTCAAAAATAAAATAAGTGTTTTGTCACAATTTTGACTTTCTTGCTGGGTAAGAATAAGAGTAAATTTTAACCCGATCGAGCGTGTTGAGCTCTAGCTTGTTCATTAACTTTTAGGCTAAGCGTTCGCTAATTCGCGAAGAACGAAAAATGATAGAGTTAGGTATGAGTAGGATGCTAAACAAAGATTATTTGGAAATCCTAAGAGCTCATGTATGTAACTTGTTACTTTTTCTCCCATAAGCTCTTAACCGGATTAATATACGTGCTGTTTTTGGAGATTAAACTTAAATCAACAATTTTCTATGTAATATATAGCAAAAATTTTAGTCTTAGTTCAAATTTATACTTGAATTTTTCAAAAAGAAGTCTTCTTTAAATAAATAAGTATAGATAAAAAAAAATAAAAAAAAATAAAAAATAAAAAAGAAATAAAAAGAATAAAAAAAATAAAAAAAAATGATAAAAAATAAATATAATAATAAAAGCTGTGGGCTGATAAAAGTTTACTACCTCTTGCCGGCTCACAACCG
>BQNB010169348.1:0-13791 GCA_026074375.1 Tanacetum coccineum | reverse complement strand
GAAAACTTGGCGTACAATTCCTCCTTCTTAAGTAACTCCAAAATTAACTTAAGGTGTTCTGCGTGCTCTTCTTCATTCTTGGAGTAGATCAAGATGTCATCAATGAAAACGATCACGAATTTATCTAAGTACGGTTTGCACACCCGATTCATCAGATCCATGAATACCGCCGGTGTGTTGGTCAGTCAAAACGGCATCACTTGAAACTTATAGTGACCGTAGCATGTTTTAAATGCTGTCTTTGGAATGTCTTCCTCCCGAACTCTGAGTTGGTGATAACCAGATCTCAGGTCGATCTTAGAGTAGACTCTTGACCCTTGCAACTAATCAAACAAGTCGTCGATTCTCGGAAGTGGATATCGATTCTTCACAGTCAGCTTATTCAGTTCACGGTAATCGATACACATCTAAAAAAATCCATCTTTCTTTTTGACAAACAAGACTGGGGCTCCCCAGGATGAGGAACTCGGTCTTATAAATCCCTTGTCAGAAAGTTCTTGCAGCTGAGTAGACAATTCTTGCAGTTCCGTCGGTGCTAATCTATATGGGGCGCGTGGCACAGGTGCAGCACCAAGGACCAAGTCGATTTGGAATTCAACTTGTCGCGTAGGCGGTAATCCAGACAAGTCTTCTGGAAAGACTTCCAGAAAGTCCCGTACAGTCGATAGGTCCTCAAGTCGCTTCTCCTCCGACTTGTCTTCGGTTTCCTTCTTCGTCACTTGTGCCAGAAAAATTAGGCAACCTCTCTTAATATATTTTCGAGTTTTAGTGCATGATATAATGCTCAACTTCGACTTCTCTCCTTTGTCGTCTCTATCACCTTGAACTATTAAAACTTCATCTCCATAGTAAATTTGCATAATCTTTTCATCACACACGATCATCGCATGATGGTTCGCAAACCAATACATGCCGATGATGACGTCAAAACTTCTAAGTTCTACTGGCATTAGGTCAATATTGAATGGGTGACCTAACAATCCTAACGTACAACCTCTAAGTATGGTATTAGTCTCAGAAATTCTTAGTCGGCTAATTTGACAGCATAGCTAACGTCTAAAGTATCGGGGGTTGTATCAAGCAAAGTACTAAAGGTAGTCGACACAAAACTTCGATCGGCTCCTGAATCAAATATCATATAAGCATAATGGTTATTGAGAAGAAACGTACCCTTAACAACATTTGAATCGAGGTTAGCGTCTCCTCCACCCAACACATAAGCTTTTCCTCTTGCTTCACCAACTCCATTCTTGTTTCCAGTCTTGTTTCCATGGTTTTGATCTTTCATCTTTGGGCAATCACTCCTGAAGTGTCCTTGCCTTCCACACTCGAAACAAGTTAAAACTCTCTAATTTACTATTTTACCTCTCTAAGTAGAAGTAGTAGAATTAGTGACCTTATAATCCCGGGTCAAATGCCCAACCTTGTTGCACTTCCTACATCTCACAGTGCAAGGCCCTTCATGGTGAAGCTTACACTTGTTACAGAGAGGCAACGGTCCATTATATGGTTTTCTCTCATTGTTGCCAGCCATATAAGCTCTTGCCACATTCTGACCTCCTACATTTGGCCTTTTGTAAGGTGGCTGATGTCCACGGTTGTCTCTCTGATTGACCTCCAATCTTCTTTTGTTCTTAGCATTTTTCACAGCATATCCCTTCAACTTTTGGTCCATTAACTTGTTAGCAATTCGAACAGCATCTTGCAGTCTTGTAGGTTCAACAACAATTACATTCCCTTGGATGTTATCGGGGAGTCCTCCAATGAATTTCTCAACCTGATCCTCCTCCTCTGGGACCATCTTGGGGCACATCATAGTCAACTCTTAAAATTTTTAAGTATAAGCAGCCAAATCATTGTTATTCACGGTCAGATTCCACAGCTCAGATTCCATCTTTTGAATCTCATTTCTTGGGCAGTACACTTCAGTCATTAGCTTCATAAGCTCTCTCCATGACATAGCGAATGCAGCCTCAATCCTAATAGTCCTCTTATGTGAGTTCCACCAAGTTAGTGCATTGTTTAACAGTGTGCAAGTAGCATACTTGACTTGGTATTTCTCTGGAAAATTACTGATATGGAACAATGTTTCCATCTTCTCAAACCACCTTATCAATCCGACAACTCCTTCCGTTCCCTTAAAGTTGAGTGGTTGACACTTCATGAAATCCTGGTAGGTGCATTCTCAAGCAACAGGCCTATCGCCTCTACCAACAGGCCTATCGCCTCTACCATTCTCATTTGGATTTCCATTTCTACCATTTCCATTCTCACCATTTCCATTCTCACCATCTCCATTACTGCCATTTCCATTACCACCGTCACTGCCATTCTGGCCTTGATTCTCAGCCTCGAGAGCATTGGCGGCACGAGTCGCCTCATGAGCAGCCAACGCTTCCTCCACGCATCGGTTAATGAGTTCTTCGATTGCTTCAGGGGTCACACCGGAGCGAGTGATAGTCTTTGTTCTATGTCACAAGACATAACAAACGATGAGATTCGATACGAGGTATAGCCATTTTAAATGGTAAATAAGGTTTATATAGAAAATACAATAGAACATGTCTTGCCAAAACACATAAATAATAATATAGATAAATACGCAAGAGAATCAAAACAAGCTTTTCATTTCACGAATAAAAGCATAATTCGGTTACAACCAACCCAAAATAGGTACATGATTTACGATCATTTCTACTGCCAACATCTAGACCTAACCATCAGTCTAATGTCCTACATGATCATGGTACTACTAGTCCTAAGGGCGAAAAGCCAAATGTCTCTCAACATATGACTCCAACCTCTTAAGTCTCATCCGAGTATCATCACGATCCCTACGAACCTGACAAAACTCCTCCTGTGAAAGTGCCATGTGCCAACGAATACTGTCAATTCGATCTCCCTCTATCTATCAAAGCCGAACCTTTAGGTACCTCCTATCTCAAACTCCCAATCCTCTCAATCAAACTAGCTCGCTCTCTACTAGCTACCATCTGACTAGTCTCCAACTGTCGCTAAGTGGTTTCAATCTCAGTAATCCTATAAATACGAACCTCTGACATGTAGTGAACTATATCATAAATACTATCCTCAAGATCAGGTATACCTCCTCTAGAAGACTCAGAACTATCACCAATAACCAATGGATCTACAACGATCTCTCTCGTGTCTGTCGTACTAGCCTCTACCTCAAACTCCTCATCATCCTCCCTAACATCACTAGAAGCAATCTCAAATCCCATACCTACACCATCCTCAAGGTGAGCTACAACTCCCTAACTAATACCTACATCTGCAACAATCTCTGCATTAGCAGTATCCACCTCCATATGCTCCTCTCCGCTATCCTCTGATGCGTATGAATCTCTAAACCTCTTGCGAGGTGGTAAAAGATCAGTAGGAGTATGGGCTATTGACCTTGAAACATGAGTATATGATGGTACCAAAGCAGTGGGGGATCTACATCTCTTGCGAGATGGTCCAGAAGAAGGTGAAGATGAATCCAATGACCTCTCAGATGATGAACCTAATATTACTCTAATGAAGTCGGTAAGTGGTAGACAATTATGCAGACCTCCAACGTCAAAAAGCCTCACCTATGTCCGTGGAGTCTACAATGATTCATGAACAAATCTCTGTGGAGTGTAGATAAAATCAAGCATCGGTTGTTCTGTTGGTGTAAAGTCCGGATAAGAATGACAGAAGGTGCAAACTAAAGAAATTATCTGATGAAGAATACGATCTTTATGTAAAGATAGATGCACGACCTCCAAGCAATACTAATACTGCAGGTTAAAGTCTAACACTCTTCCTCGCATTCAACAACTTACGCGGCCCATTAAGGTGGGTGTGATAAAGTCAACCGAAAGGAATAGCCTCACCAGGTCGAACAAGAATCACTGGCCGTCGACGAATCCTGGCTGGGGCAATAATAGGTGCAAGAGGAAACTCTGATAATGGTGCAAGAGTATCCTGAGATGACGATACGGGTCTCTGCTTAGCATGCTCGGACTCACTGTCCGCCTCTAAGTCATCATAACATAAGAAGGGTGAAACCAATGGCAAATCTGGTGATTATCTACAAGATATATGGGGTCGGATTGAATATTGTTTTGGATTATCCCTGTGCTTTTATCGAAAGTGAAAGAGGGTTTGTGCTTTTAATTATGAAGAATCCATAAAGCAGATTTATTTTTGGGGAGAAGATATGGTGGATGAGTTAACGTGTTGCAGTTCTTATCTTTTGTGATTGATCTGTTATTTAGAAATTTCCTTTTGTGGTTGCGTATCAATGAAAAGAAAAGAGGCAATTGTTTAATATGTGAAGATAGGGTTTGGTATGTATGACCCAACACTACCAGTTGTTATATGTTAATAAATTGGGCTTTGCACCATATAAGAGTTTCAGATGCTTTGGATCTGGACAATTAATACCGAAATTTGTATAGTATGGTTTACTTAGACTTTAACAAAAACGAGTTGGCCTATACTGACATGGGCTGGTACAAGCGTCGCATGGGATGGTATGATTATTCATTTTGAAGTGACAATAGGCTATACAAATTTTATAAACATGAAGCCAGGTTTAGTATTGAATGAAAACTGGTACAAATATGTTGTGGTTGATGAATTTGGTATTAATTTTAGTTTTGGATAATACTACTAATAGAATGTTAATACTGCCACGTATGAGTTTGTGCTGCTTGGTTTAAAAAGTTAATACTGTCAGTTTTGTCAGATATCGGACAAAGAAGAATGTGAATACTGCCAGTTTAACCGGATATCGGACAACACACACACAGAAGGATCTCGGACAAAACTAACAGTTTTTGAAGGTTATTTTTTTTTGATTCTATTGTTTGGTTCTTGGATGTTTTACATGTTCTTAAAAGTTTAAAGGCTCATATTTATTTGGATTAATTGGTTACGAAGAAGATTGTTTATCACTTATTTAAAGATGAAGTGGAATTATTTGGATTTGTGTTCTTATCATATCTCAAATGGCTTACAACATTTGGAGATAAGGATTTTTGTCACTTATTTAAACGATGTGACGAAGACTTGACGAATATAGCAAAGGTGTGCAATTTCTCTTATGGTGCTCAATGCGTACATTTGCTATCACTTTGGTTATGTGTCTCATAGAAGATGAGGATTTTGTCAAGAGGTTGCGATCTACTTATACTTTGGTCTTGGTATGAGTTTGATGTCATGTGGATAGTACAAGATATAAGGCACAAGTTTGGGTTGTTCTATTTCAGCATCAAGTTGGTTATACTTAGTTTTTCTTCATCAGTAATCATTACATAGAGCCTACATTCGAGAAATGGTTAACATATGGGTTTCAGGGGAAGCTTATTGTTAAAATGTTTAACCATTTACATGCATCATCGAGGTGAAAGTTTTTACTACGGTAAGTTATTATTACTACTGCTAGTTTAAGATTCTACTGCTCAAGTTCATTTATCTTAAGGCGCGTCATGGAGGGTATTTTGAGTTGATGGAAGGCTGGATTAGAAGTGTGATAATTGTTTGTGGTTGTCGAAATCAAAGTTGCATACTTTAGTCCCCTATTTGATTATGACAAAAAGGGGAAGAAGATTTACAAAGAAGATGTGCAACTTACATATCCTTGGTGGAATTGCATGGATTAAGGGGAAATAAGTTTCATTCATATATTAACTTCAGGGGAAGTCTGTGCTTATTTGGTTTTCTCATTATCAACTAGGGGAAGATTGTTGGGAAATATATTTTGAGTTGATAAGACAAAAAAATGAATGAAAAGGAAACAAGAGGGACTTAAATGACAATTCAAGAATTCTACAAGCTGGTGGAGGATATTCTACAAAAGATAAAAGATATGATTCTTGAAGATAAATATGAAGTTTATTAAAGAATTAAAAGATTTAGTTTCCTTATACAATTATGTTTTCCCTTGTAAATCTAGATGGACTCTACTATATAAAGAGATCCCTAGATATAGTTTTGTATGTGTCAAGATGTGAACATCCAGAAAAGTGTGTGTGTGTTCTAGGTGTCAAGTCCTATAAGTGGACGCCTAGGTTTGGTTGTTTTAGCCTCAAGGATCTTTGATTCCTTGTTATAGTTTAGATAACACGTTCTAGAGTTGATCGTCTAGAATTTGGGCTTGTATGGAAACGTATGGTAATAAAACCTTGCTTAAATAACATTGAACCGTGTTCATTATATTCCGCTGCATTGTATCTATATTCTTTGTTATTTTTGTTAATCCTAGATATAAAGATCTAACCAATCTTGAGCTTACAACGATTCAACATTCTCAAACCACCTTATCAATCCGACAACTTCTTCCGTTCCCTTAAAGTTGAGTGGTTGACACTTCATGAATTCCTGATAAGTGCATTCTCTAGCAACAGGTCTATCACCTCTACCATTCTCGTTTGGATTTCCATTTCCACCATTTCCATTCTCACCATTTCCATTCTCACCATCTCCATTACCGCCATTTCCATTATCGTCGTCACTGTCGTTCTGGCTTTGATTCTCAGCCTCGAGAGCATTGGCGGCATGTGTCGCCTCATAAGCAACCAACGCTTCTTCCACACGTTGTCTAATGAGTTCTTCGATTGCTTTAGGGGTCATACCGGAGCGAGTGATAGTTAGTGTTCTATGTCACAATACATAACGCACGATGAGATTCGATATGAGATATAGCAATTTTAAATGGTAAATAGGGTTTATATAGAAAAATAAAATAGAACATGTTTTGCCAGAACAAGTAAATAACAATATAGATGAATACGCGAGAGAATCAAAACAAGCTTTTCATTTCATGAATAAAAGCATAATTCGGTTACAACCAACCCAAAATAGGTACATGATTTACGATTATTTCTACTGCCAACATCTAGACCTAACCATCAGTCTAATGTCCTACATGATCATGGTACTACTAGTCTAAGGGCGAAAACCTAAATGTCTCTCAACATACGACTCCAACCTCCTAAGTCTCCTCCGAGTATCATCACGATCCCTACGAACCGAACGAAACTCCTCATGTGAAAGTGCCATGTGCCAACGAATACTGTCAATCTGATCTCTCTCTATACTCAACATAGCTCGAACCTTTAGGTACTCCAGTCTCAAACTCCTAATCCTCTCAACCAAACTAGCTCGCTCTCTACTAGCTACCATCTGACTAGTCTCCAACTGTCTCTGAGTGGTCTCAATCTCAGTAATCCTATTAATATGAACCTATGACATGTAGTAAACTATATCATAAATAGTATCTTCAAGATCAGGTATACCTCCTCTAGAAGACTCAAAACTATCACCAACAGCCAATAGATCTACATCGATCTCTCTTGTATCTGCCGCACTAGCCTCTGCCTCAAACTCCTCATCATCCTCCCTAACATCACTAGCAACAATCTCAAATCCCATAACTACACCATCCTCAGGGTGAGCTACAACTCCCTTACTAATACCTACATCTACAATAGCCTCTGCATCAACAGTATCCACCTCCATATGCTCCTCTCCGCTATCCTATGGTGAGTATGAATCTCTAAACCTCTTGCGAGGTGGTAAAAGATCAACAGGAGTAGGGGCTATCGACCTCGAAACATGAGTAGATGATGGTACCGAAGCAGTAGGGGACCTACATCTCTTGCGAGATGGCCTAGAAATCCAATGACCTCTCAGAAAATGAACCTAAGGATGACTCTGATGTAGTCGGTGGGTAATGGGTAGACAATGGTGCAGACCTCCAACGTCTAAAAGCCTCACTATGTCGTGGAGTCCTAGCAAGTGATCGATGTACAAATCTTTGTGGTGTAGAAGAATCAGCATCGGTGGTGTCTGGTGGTGTATGTCCGGATAAGGAATGATCTGAAGATGCACTAGAAGAAGATGAGTCTGGTGAAGAATGACGATCCGACGAATGATGAGATACATGTCTCCATGCAAGTCTACGAGCAGGAATGGGTCTAATTCTCTTCCTCGCAGTTAACAACTTACGCGACCCATTGAGGTGGGTGCGATAAGGTCGACCGAAAGGGATAGCCTCACCGGGTCGGACAAGAGTCGTTGAACGTCGACGAATCCCGGGTAGGGCAACAACAGGTGCAAGGGGAAACTTTAATAATGTTGCAAGAGTATCATGAGATGACGATACGAGTCTCCTGCTCAGCAGGCTCGACTCACCGTCCGCCTTTATGTCATCAGAAATACAAAAAGGGTGAAACCAATGGCAAATCTGGTACGGGAGGTAAAGAATCCTCTGATGGATCAGAATCAGAAGAAGGTAAATAATCCACTAAATCAAGTACCCCGGCAGGTGAGACGACTGAAACTGTCCCTCCGGTGGTGCAACTATAAGGTCAGCTGGAACAATAGGAAGGAACCTCAAGGATAGCAGGGATAATAGCAGGAATAGCACCAAAGAGAATCACTTGTGAGGCATGAGAACCCACACTCTCCTCAGATGTATCAGACGAAATAGAAATAACAGGAGCAGCCATGACCTACACAAGCACAAGTTTATATAAATCCTGTTTATATGAAACCATGCACATGCAAGCAATGCCAAGAAATAAGTACGATGCGAAATATGATATGGTAAAAGGATGAATAAAGTAATTATGGCAATTTGATATATATAATCAGTACTTATATATATTAAACGCTATTATTATAAGATATATATGTAAGCAGGTAAGGCACGTAGGATCACATACTGGTTATAGACCAGACCTAGATATACTACCTGGTTCTCTATAACTTTAGCTCTGGATACCAATCTGTCACACCTCCAAACGGGGCCTAGTCGAAAACACGTGTGCGGAGGCGTGACGTCATAATAAACATCACACAAGATACAAAGAATGACCTCTAAGGGTACGTTTGAAAATCCAACATCATTGCATTAATTAAAATAGTTAAAGTTTGACATAAGTTTAAAGATAATATGCAGAAGCGAATAAAAGTTTTAGAAATTGACAACGATGTTTAAACAGCAGATTCTAGCATTTCTTGAAAATCGGCCCAATGCATAGCGACACCAATAGCAAGCAAAGACATCCACAGCTAAGCACCTAAGAAAAACATGCTAAAACGGTCAACATAAAGTTGAGTGAATTCATAGGTTTGAATTTAATATTAAAAGTGGACCACAAGTTCACAGTACGCACGTGACAGTTATAACAGATACAACTTCACATAAAAAGAATGTATTTACTGTTGCACTAAGCTCATGACACCAAAGCTCAATTTAAAAGGAAGCATTTTATATGCCAAATAGTATTCCACGCCCTAAAGGTATCTGACCAAGATCACCTATTGACATTCCGACATGGTATATATCCGTTTGTTCGGGACCTCCGAATCTAGTAAGCGCTACTTACCCGGATAGGGATAATTACTCCCAATAGATCTATTTACAACATTCGCGCTCACTTAACCAGTACGGTCGGTTAAGCAATTGACGGTTCATGATAATTCGGGCATTAGTGGTCTATTCGCTACTTAAGCAACACGTAATCAGGAAAAGGAAACGTAAAGTAACTGTGTCTATATTTTAAAAACAAGCAATGTTTCTCACCCTAAAATAGTAAAGTAAAAGTAGTAAAACAAGGGGCTATGAACTCACCTTAGCAAAATGAGCAAATGATAATCACGCAAGTAAAAGATGATATAGAAATCTAGCCGCGACCTAGAATAATAACGCGTCTCAGAAACACGGAAAGTATGCCAAGAATTGCACAATATGTTCATCACCAAAAGACATCCTTGTGTGTTTGCTTTAGTTTGTTTAACAAAACATGATGAAATGAAATCATATAGTTTTTCGTTAAGTTTCGGCGTTTAACCAAAAATTACTATTTTTAGAAAGTTTCTATTTTAGGAAAGTTTTTAGTTTCGGGACGTTAATACCGTCCCCTACATTTGTTAAGTTTCCATAATTCAAAACGCACTAACTAGCCTTAATTACTTAACTTCTATGTCCGTTTCGCTAAATTCTTACCAAACTTACTATTTTTAGTAACTTTATCGCTTTTCCCTAAATATGCTAACGGCGTCTTTAAATGATACTAATCAATAGGTATGTGTTACTATATGTTTTGCTAGTGTTTAGAAAGTCCAAAAATGTCCGAAAGTGTCCGAAAACTCATTTTACTATTCACATCAGCACACTATTCACTTGGTTTTGTCGAAAAATGTTTCAAGTTTCATTTGGCTATAACTTGGTCGTTTTAAATCCAATTTTAATGTGCGATATATGGAAAACTATCTACTCGAAACGAGCTCTTCAAAAACTACTTTTACGCCTAATGAAAACATTTTTAGGTCGACCAAAACCTCAAAACAAATTTGGGACAACAAGCACTTTTTGTCAAAAACGCAACCAAAATCCACCCAAACTTCACAATAGTGCCTAATCTAGCCTAATCTCCATTCACAACTAAACCACAACAAAACCACACCTAAATCTAACCTAATCCCTTCATTTCTATTGTTGCAACACTCATCAACTCTCATCTCACCAAGAACATAATATTTAACTAGTAAAATAAAGTAGTATCATTATTTATGAAATCTTGTCTTTAAAATCTTTCAAAAATTAAAACACAACATATGGATGTATGGATCTTTGAACATATAACAAGAATGTAAGAAAACCACAAAGAAAGATTCAAGTTACTTACAAGAAGCAACAATACAAGATCTATACCAAAAATCAATAGATCTTGAAAAACCCAAATAATAATTAAACCATAATTTGTAAATCTTGAATAAAACTCTTAAATCAAAGAACTCATACTTGCAAACACCTTAGGTAACCTTAGAAATGAACTTAGAATGCTTGGATCTTGATAGAAATCAAATCTATGGAAAGTATATGTGTATGTGTGTATGTGCCGTGGCCAAGATGAGAGAAAAAGAGAGAAGAAATTTTGTTGGTGGCTTAAAAATGATAATGGAACCCTAAGTATTGATATGTGTTGGTATTTATAGGCCAAGAGCTAGGGTTTTGAGTCACTACTTGATCAAGTAAGCAACCAATACACACCAAGAGTGTGTGTATGTGTGGTTCGGCCGAACCATGGCCACAAGGACCATGTGGTTCAAAATTTTGGTCCATGGTTCATATTATGTCTCAAATTTAAATTTCCAAGTTAAAGAGTGGTGCGTAAGTCCAAATGATCACATGTTCAAGTCTTCCATAAGGATATGTGCATGAGAATGACTTCCTTATATGTCACTTTCATGCACACATGCATGAATATTTCAAAAGATGCTCTTGTATTTAATTTCAAGATTCATGGTGCATTTGGTTTAGGTTTAAGCGTCTAATATAAGGAGGGCAAGAGATATGAATAAAATTTTTAGCTTAACAATATGAGATGGACGATAACTAAAGTTTACACGAAAAGATTTCGAGTTTTCGAGGTTCCGTTAGGTCAAAAATGCAAAAAACACAATTTAGACAATAAAGCGAAAAAATAAATATCGGTAGTGATCGTAAACTACAAAACACTTAGAAAAGATAAAATAAGTCATATAATATCTAAAATAATGAATATCCGATGCCAGAACGCGTCCGATGACGTTTATCAAATTTACGAGGGTTTACTTCCCAGTAAACCGCCAGATTCAAACGTAACGTATAAAAGTAAAAAAAAAATATCGGAAAAGTTTACAAAATTTACCGGAAATTCTCAGGGTGTGACAATCTTAACTAATTTTAGAAAAATAGCATCATTTGTATGGAAAAACTTTTTAGAAAATGATTATTTCGCATGAGAATGAGTTTTCCTTTTAGTAAAATAACCTTAAGCCCCAAAGATACACTGATTTGCTAAAGGACACATTATCAGCTTTTAGGTGATAACTAGCCCGAATAGCAATCTTGATTTATCAGTAACTCGTAGTCAGATTATTTCAAAGTAGACTCAAAAGAACTTTTGTCTTGGAAATTCAGTTCGCAAAGGCATTGTGTTATTTTGAAAATCAATAGATAATGATGGAAAAATCTGTAGCAATAAAGTTTATAAAATATACACACATCATTACTATTATTTTTGGAAAATCATCTTGAATTAGATTTAGTGCCTCGGGAAAACCACACGTAGTACAAGTACCAGTATAGTAATTCACTTCACTAGTGGGGTTAATCCGAAGATCGACCATGTGTATTATTAATAATACCCTAGTGCACTGTGGTGAAATTTACGAGAGATATATCCAAATATAACACATTCAATGAGAAACATAATCATAGATAACAGGTAGAACATGTATTCATTCACATAGAAACATAATTAATTTCATATCAAAAGAACTTAATAAGCACATGATTAAGAAAGTCAAACTTGGTCAACGGTCAAACTTAATGTTCAGTGGTCAACGACACAGTCAAAGTCAATGGTCAAGATCCATAGACATGGTCAAACTAAGTCAACGATCTAATCTTCTAACGATATATTGAGTGATTAAAAAGGCCAAACCCTAACTCTCCCTCTCTGGTGAAAACGACGACAAAATATACCCATGATCGTTTGCTAAAATTGAAGCCATAAAATCCATCACCGACTTTGCCTACCTTGATCCTCATTATTTAGTTCACTTTACTTGTGATTTGAATATTCTTAGTGGGTCGGTTGGTTTTGCATTCTTATTCTTTAATTGTAGTGCTTCATAACATTGCTTTATCATATATAATACCTATATTGCGATAGATTGAATTTCTTGTTGTTATTAATTTGGTAACATAGAATCACAAGTCAAGTGAAGACATGGTGGTTTGGGCGTGGGATTAAGGTTGATGCTCGTGTGTCTATAATCTATTTATGGTTAGGTTTTGTATTGTTAGGTTGATTGTGATTCGATTGTATGTAGTGTGTAGTGACATAATACCCTTTCTTTTTCCTATATAAATAAACTACCTAACACTTCATTTACCACACTTTCATACACACATATCACTCCTTATTTCTCTCTAAACCCATCATCTAAGAGACCAAGAACAAGGGTGTTTACAACATTGGTTAAAGGTTTACAAAGGGTTTGCAAGAAAGTTAGGGTTTTGGAGTATTAAACTAGGGTTTTCATTAGTTCTTGAGTTGTTCTTGCATTATTTATCATCCATATTGTTTGGGACATACAAGACAGAAGGTCAAAGTACTGCTAAGTACAAGGTCAAAGTACTGCTAAGTAGAAAGTCAAAGTACTGCCAGTTAAAGAACGAAGTACTGCCGTGGATAAAGGAATCTTAAAGGATTATCATTTAAACGGTTATGTTAGTAATTATCTTGTAACAGTTATTTTAGTGATTAGTATTGATTAGTGTTTATGTCATACAAGGACTGTACACCTACTAGAGTTATCCTTATGTTTATAAAAGGATCTCTAGGAAGGTATTAGAAAAGAATGCAAAAACACGAACAACAAAGCAACAATAGCAAAAAGCATTAGTTAGTGATATTAGAGATTAGTATTGTATTAGGGATCTGCAATTTAGGCAGATTCAAAAGAGTTATAATACAAAACGTTTGATTAAGCATTGTGTGTTCTTCTTAGTACTGCCAACTAGATTCCGCATAGTTGACAGTATATCAGTGTTTCATTAAGGAATATCGATCCTACAAGTGGTATCAGAGCTTGTGTAGAGACTCTGATCTAGAAGAACTTTTAATCATTCGAAATCTTTCAAAACTCCTAAAAGATGTCTGAAGCTGAACCTATCCCTCCCACCTCGTCCGTCACTGCACTAAGAATCCCTATGATCAAGAAGGGTGAATATGACCT
>BQNB010169347.1:1342-13791 GCA_026074375.1 Tanacetum coccineum | reverse complement strand
AGAATCTTTAACACAAATCCCCGGCAGCGGCGCTAAAAATTAGATTCGTCAATTTTAACACACGTAAAATAATATTAAAATATAATACTATGGAAAATTACCAATTTACCCTTGAGGACAAAGGTGAAAAGGAAATTCTTCAAAATATATATAATATAATATAATACGTATCTTAACCGGGAAGTATGATTCCCCGGGTCGTTTTCCCCAACGATTTGTGAAATTGAGACTACGTTTGATGCTTGGACAATGATTTGAATGGGAAACAATAGTTGATTTGATTATCTACTTTTAACAATTAAAATTAGCAAGCTCTAACTATTAAGCATGAAAACAAACAACGGGAATTTAAATTTTAACTAAAAACGCAAAACGGGAACCTTAAACGGAAGCTACAAACCCTAAATTTATAAAATTAAACCTAAATTGAGTTTTTCTTTTTAAATGGACTTAAATTGACTAAAAAGTAAGTTTAAAGAAAAAACGGAGTTAAAATGAACGTTAAAACACGAAAAATGAAAACGAAAACGAATCCCGTTCTTTAGAAAACGAAATTTTGCAATTTAAACCCTACGAAAGCAAAACTAATTTTCCTATGAACTTTAGGATAAAAGAAAATTTTCTAAAAAAGATTTATATTTTTTTGATTATTTTTCTATTTTTATGATTTTTTAAAGTTTTTAATGAAAATAAATGATTAAAAATACTAAATTAACTCTAAAAATTCTAGAAAAATGACAGAAATAAGCTTAACAGCTTATTGGGCTTATAAAGCCAAAATGAATATAAAGAATTTATTGTGCAAGGAATGGTTGGATGAGCTATTGAAGCAAACTGGTAAGACGTGTGTATTGTGTGGGAGAGGTCGTGGGTTCGAGTCTGGCAACACCCTTTTTGCACTTTTTTTTATTTTTGAAAACCAAAAGCTAAAAGCTGTAGAAGAGGCTTTTTAAAGCACTTTTAATGAAAGAAGCTTAAGCTAAAACTCAAAGATAAGCTCTAAAAGAGCTTTTGAAGTTCTGACCACAGAAAGTAGGCTTTTGAGCTTGAAAAACTTGTTTGGACTAAAATACTTGCACAATGCTTATTTTAAACTCAAATTAAAAACCAAAAGTTGTTCCTAAAAGCTAATGATGTACATAAGCTAATTTTAACAAGCTGATTAAACAGAAAACTCTAAAATCCAACTGAAATTAAAGTTAAAAACTGCAAACTCAGATATTGACTCAAAAATCACAAAATTAAGCTAAGCTAAAAAGCTCATTAAGCTATACTAAACCTTGAGCTTTTAAAAGCTTAACTATCTACTTATATGCTAAGAATCCAAACCATAAAAACAGCTACTATAAGCTAGAAATTTAAATTTAGAAGCTAAGTCTAGGTTACTACTGTTTTTGGTCTTTTTTAGATTTATATGAACTTTTAAAAGCAAATGTACCTAAGCTATTAAGCTGGAAATGACAAATTAAGCCTAAATCTACACTAACCTAAATGATGACTAAAAGCTACTTAAATTTGAGAATTTAAAAGCCACTAACACTAAGCTAAATTGAAGCTTAAAAACAGCAGTACACAGCAGTACTAACTGCTGTCTAACTACTGATGCAACTACCAAAGTGAGGCAAAACAAAGAATGCAGGTTACCTTAGTGGTAAACCTGCAATAGATGCACTCAATTAGAGTGCTAAAACACTTAGCAATCCAAATCCAAGCCTAGGAAGGCTTGGATCAAATTTAACAATCAAAGAAAAAGGTGTAAAAGTCCCCTGGTGCTGAGACAAATGTGATAAGCAACTAATTGATTTTAAGCTAATTCTAATCCTTCACACCTACTTAAAACTTAATCAAATATGAAGATTAATCTAACTAAAGGAATATTACCAATTCACTTTGTCTTTTGATGGTCAAACAAGCCAATTCCAAACACTCCTTAATACTTGACAGATTTTATAAAACTTGAGCAATTCAAATCCAGCTAACAAAACCTTGATACCAGATAACAATGAGCTTATAACAAGCTTAACAAACAGATTTCAACAACTTATTAAGAATCTAAAGCTAAGCTACTTTTTTTTGGTTTTTATGATTTTTAAGACAAGTAATGAAAATTTAAGAGCTAAGCTACCTAAGCTAAAAACATATGAAAATTTATAACTAATAAGCACAAAGAGATAATTATAAGCACAAATAAGCAACTAGATTAAGCAAATAAGCAGATCTACACTAATAAGCAATCATTAAGCTATATATTTAAGGACAAAGGAATTTAAATGAAAACTTACTAGAAGCTTCAGCTAAACAGAAGCTAAAGGGCTCAAATGAGCTTATCAACAGCTCTGGCTTATCCTAAGATAAGCCAGTAAAATCCATGGGAGCTCTTCCATTGTAAGCTCCCCTTCCTTTAGCTTATAAGTCCAAGTATCAAAGGTATTAAGCTGATTTTAGGATTAAAGTAAGTTAAATGAACTAATTAGCTCTATCATAAGCTTAGAGACTCATGAGAGCTTATTGAGAGCTTATGAGTAAAGTAGTAATTGAAAACTAAATTGAGATTTTATTAATACTTAAAAGCTGATTACAATACTTGAGAAAAGACAGATTACACTAGCTTAAAAACTAAAAACAATTACATTTAAAAATAAAACTACATAAGCTAAATTTATAAGCTAAAAAATTACAAGAAAAGAAGATGCTCATGTGTGTGTGAGTGTGAGCTATTTATAGTGCTCATCTGAAGGTTCTAGGCTTTTGCTTGCATCCCACGCTCCTCTCAATCACAACCGTACAAACTATCAATCATTGGAGAGTAATTCTCAACCCTTGGATCACATTCTTTCTCACACGGATTGCCAACGTGGCAATCCGTGATTGAGACATCTGTGCTTCTTTAGAGAGTGATTATAGTGTAAAAACCCACATTTCCTTGTGCTTCCTTTGTATCCACGTGGCATTCTTGCTTGTCTTGACCAATGAGGATGCTTGAAATGACTTTTAAAACCCTGCCATCATGTACTAGAGCTCTTGAATTGTCCATCTTACCCTTCAATTGACAAAAGCCCTTTGTTTTTACTAGTGGTGAATGGTGGGAGAGACGATGAATAGTGATGTGTTCTTGGCGCCTTTTTTTCATTTTAACTGAATTGGGTAAACGGGTGGGATGAGTTTGGGTATATGGCAATATTGGCCCTTGTCTTTGTTAGGTGAAAGTCTAAGTATTAAATAACTTTCAATCTTGGCAGAATTGGCCCCTGGACTTATATAAAAGAGTTATGGGCTTAGGTTCTTGGGCTTTGGGCTATTGGTTTTGATTTTTTTGGGTAAAGGGTTAAGGTTTAGGCCCAATAGGCTTAGGGACTAATATTGTATGTTTGTAAAACTTGAGGGACTGAAATTGTAACTTTGGGTTTTTGTCTGAGAGTTGACCAAGGGTTGACTTTTTGACTATGGCCTTGACTTTTTGTCCTATTTGTAGAAAGCTTCCGGCTCTTGTACACTCTTCCGTTCTCGTGTCCGTGTTTGCCCGTTTTTGATCGTTTTCATGTGATTTTTGCTATATCCGTACCTGCACACACAAAACACAAAAACAAGCATATCTTTGCCATTTTTAGTCTGTTTTGGGCTTAGTTGGGCCTTTTTAGGTATAAACGGATATGTGTATTTCACACATATCAGTGGTTACCTAAGGCTTATCAAGTGGAAGGGAAAGAAGTGATGTGGGATAGTTTTTATGAAGAGTTGTGGTCTTGGTTTGGTCCAACGAATTTTGAGGACTTCGATGAAGCTCTTTTAAAGGTACAAAAGACGGGTCCTTTTTGAGAATATCAAATGGCGTTTGAGAGGTTGGGAAATAGAGTTCGAGGATGGACTCAAAAGGCACTTGTTGGCACATTCATGGCTGGTCTTAAACCTGAAATTGAAGATGGCATCCGAATGTTCAAGCCAACTAATTTTAAGGATGCTACAATTCTTGCTCGGGTGAGAGATGACCAGTTGAATCGATTGTCACCTATCACACAAGCATCCTCGGCTGGACCAACAAAAAACACAACTATGAAGCGGCTCACTTGGGACAAGATGCAAAAGAAGAGGGATCAAGGTCTATGTTTTAATTATGATGAAAAATTCAGTGTGGGTCACAAGTGTAAAGGGCCACAACTACTAGTTATGGAAAGCGTCGGCGAGTGCGAGTCATTTGTTTATCAACGTGAACCTTGAGGTCAAGGTTCTTCTCAAGAGGAGGGTAATGATGAGTCAAAATAAAGTCATGAAATCCATGACATGCCTACATGGGATTTAAGTAGTCACATTTAGTTTAGTATCATAACTTCCTAGTTTAAGTATAGAATGGTTACACCTCTTGGTTGTCATATTTCTTTGTATTTAAACTCTCCCAAATACAATGGATGGAAGAAGATTATTATCATAGAAATTATGGTTCATTCTTACCTTAAGAGAATATTATCTATTTTAATTTAAGCTCTGAGTTGGGACCTATCAATTGGTACTAGAGCTATGGCATCAAACAAGGATCGAATTGAAAACTTGGAGGATGCATTGGGACAACTCCAAGATGGTATTGCTGAGATGAAAATCAATTTTGCCGATAAGTTTCAACACCTGGAGGACATTGTGACGAAACTTTCTGATGCGGTTCTTTCTGGAAAAGGTGGTGATAACTACAAACAAGCAGGGAGGTTAATGTTTTATTCAAAGTTGACCAAACTTGAGTTTCCAACATACCGTGGTGATGAAGATCCTACAGAATAGTTTACTAAAGTTGATCAATTCTTCGAAAACTAAGGCACACTGGTAACACAAAAGGTGTCATTAGCTTCATACCATTTGTAAGGTAAAGCAAAGTAATGGTGGCGGTTATTACGTAAAGCTTATAAGGAGGAAGGGAAAGAGGTGACGTGGGATATTTTTTATGAAGAGTTAGGGTCTCGGTTTGGTCCAATGGATTTTGAGGACTTCGATGAAGCTATTTTAAAGGTACAACAATCAGATCCTTTTTGAGAATATCAATAGGAGTTTTGAGACGTTGGGAAATAAAGCTTGAGGATAGACTCAAAAGGCATTTGTTGGCACATTCATGGGTGGTCTTAAACCTAAAATTGAAGATGGAATTAGAATGTTCAAGCCAACTAATTTGAAGGATGCTACAAGTCTTGCTCGGATGAGAGATGAGCAGTTGAATCGATTATCACCTATCACACAAGCCTCAGTTGGACCAACAAAGAACACAACTATGAAGCATCTTACTGAGGACGAGATGCAAAAGAAGAGGGCTCAAGGTCTATGTTTTAATTATGATGAAAAAATTAGTGTGGGTTACAAGTGTAAAGGGCCACAACTATGTGTTATGGAAAGCGCCTTAGACGAGAGCGATTGCGAGTCGTTTGTATATCAACGTGAACCTTGAGGTTAAGGTTCCGCTCAAGAGGAGGGTAATGATGAGTCAAAATAAAGTCATGAAATCCATGACATGCCTATACGGTATTTAAGTATTCATATTTATTTCTCATGTTAGCATTAGTTTAGTATCACAACTTCCTAGTTTAATTATAGGATGGTTACACCTCTTGGTCGTCATCTTTATTTGTATTTAAACTCTCCCAAATACAATGGACGGAAGAAGATTATTATCAAAGAAATTGTTATTCATTCTTACCCTAAGAGAATACTATCTATTTTATTTTAAGCTCTGAGTTGGGACCTATCAATTGGTACCAGAGCTATGGCATCAAACAAGGATCGAATTGAAAACTTAGAGGTTGCATTGGAAAAGCTCCAAGATGGTATTGTTGAGATAAATATCAGTTTTGCCGATAAGTATCAACACTTGGAGGACATTATGATGAAACTTTCTGATGCGGTTCTTTCTAGAAAAGGTAGTGATAACTACAAACAAGCAGGGATGTTAATGTTTTATTTGAAGTTGACCAAACTTGAGTTTCCAACATACCGTGGTGATGAAAATCCTACAGAATGGTTCACTAAAGTTGATCAATTCTTCGAAAACCAAGGCACCCCGGTAACGCAAAAGGTGTCATTAGCTTCATACCATTTGCAAGGTGAAGCAAACATTTGGTGGCGGTGGTTACGTAAGGCTTATCAAGAGAAACTGAAAGAAGTAACGTGGGATATTTTTTTTGAAGAGTTGTGGTCTTGGTTTGGTCCAACGGATTGTGAGGACTTCGATGAAGCTCTTTTAAAGGTACAACAATCAGATCCTTTTCGATAATATCAAAAGGAGTTTGAGGTTGGGAAATAGAGTTCGAGGATAGACTCAAAAGGCACTTGTTGGCACGTTCATGGGTGGTCTTAAACTTGAAATTGCAGATGGCATCCGAATGTTCAAGTCAATTAATTTAAAGGATGCTACAAGTCTTGCTCGGATGAGAGATGAGCAGTTGAATCGATTGTCACCTATCACACAAGCATCCTCGGCAGGACCAACAAAGAATACAACTATGAAGCGGCTCACTTGGGATGATATACAAAAGAGGAGGGCTCAAGGTCTATGTTTTAATTGTGATGAAAAGTTTAGTGTGGGTCACAAGTGTAAAGGGCCACAACTGCGTGTTATGGAAAGCGCCTTAGACGAGGGCAATTGCGAGTCATTTGTTTATCAACATGAACCTTGAGGTCAAGGTTCTTATCAAGAGAAGGGTAATGATGAGTCAAAATAAAGTCATGAAATCCATCATATATGCCAACACGGGATTTAAGTAGTCACATTTATTTCTTATGTTAGCATTAGTTTAGTATCATAACTTCTTAATTTAATTATAGGATGGTTACACCTCTTGGTTGCCATCTTTCTGTGTATTTAAACTCCTCCAAATACAATGGATGGAAGAAGATTATTATCAAAGAAATTGTGGTTTATTCTTTCCCTAAGAGAATACTATCTATTTTATTTTAAGCTCTAAGTTGGGACCTATCAATTGGTACTAGAGCTATGGCATCAAACAAGGATCAAATTGAAAACTTGGAGGTTGCGTTGGGACAACTCCAAGATGGTATTGCTGAGATGAAAATCAGTTTTGCCGATAAGTTTCAACACTTAGAGGACATTGTGATGAAACTTTTTGGAAAAGGTGGTGATAACTACAAACAAGCAGGGAGGTTAATGTTTTATTCGAAGTTGACCTAACTTGAGTTTCCAACATACCGTGGTAATGAAGATCCTACAGAATGGTTCACTAAAGTTAATAAATTCTTCGAAAACCAAGGCACACCTATAACGCAAAAGGTGTGTTGGATCGTTTTCTAAATAGATCTTAACCTTTAACTTGTAAAGGGTTTGTTCCTTTAGATAATTCTAAAGCAACAATAATGAAATACTAATTTGAACACTATTGATTATGCGGAAACTAATCAATAATGCTAAGAAGAACAGTATTAAGAATCACAAAAGAACTTTATATTATAACTTGAATCTGCCAAGGTTACAGATTACCAAAACTATGATTACTAATCAATCTCTATTGATCTGTGTAGAACTATATCTACTAACTATGTCTAGGGTTCCTTTTATACACCAAGGAAACCCTAATGGGCTTTACAAAACGCGTATAAAGATCATGCATATCCTTTCTTAAAATATCTCATGCATATCTTATAAACGGTACTAACTATTTTATACTAACGGTACTAGCTATCTGATCAGTACTAACATTTTGTATTGTCAGTATAAATTACAACTAGCGGTACTAACTAATATAACTAACGGTACTAACTCAGGAATGCATAATTCCTAACAATCCTCCCCTAAACATGATTGTTGAACTTGTTTAACTTCATGTTTCTTTAATGTAAACATCTTGTAGACCAAGAGGATATATCCAAACACTCTATCCAATCTTGATCTGATCTTTGAGAATTTTGACATCTTCAGCTATCCATCTTTATCAGCAACATGTCTTCTCAGCAACATCCAACTAAATTGGCTTTGTAGTTTTTGGCAAACTACTAGCCATTAACGGATTTGATATTTCTTTACCAGTAGTCGTTTGCTCTAGGATAGCCAATTCTTTACTGTAAACAACAAGGTGAATTGATAACCTTATAGTTTTGAGTAAACTATCAACTATCAACAGATTTGATTTGTATTTACCAAAAGTCGTTTGCTTTTGGAGTAGTCAATGCTTCATTGCCATAACATGGTTCATTAATAACCATATAATTTTTAGCAAACTATCAGCTATCAACAGATTTGATTAGTCTTTACCAGGAACTTTTTGATCTTGGACTAGCCAACTCTTTACTATGAAGCAAGGTGAGTTGAGAACCATATAATTTTTGGTAAACTGTCAACCATAAACGAATTTGAGAAGTCTTTACCACAGCCCATTTTCTTATGGACTAGCCAGTTCTTATGTTTGTTAAATATGGTAAACTGATGACCATTTGTTGTGTGGTTTTGAAACCAACACTAAAAGATTCTTCTCACTTCCATCTTGGCCTCCAAACTCATCAATCTGTTGCACAATAAACCTTAGCAAATCAAATACAGTATCATCATCAAATACAGCTGTCAATCTTAGATCCATCATCCTCTCAAGTGTGTGTTTAGTAAGAGGATATCTTCTCTCTGCCAGCATGTTGATCTCAGTACCATCTTCTAGTCTCAAAACATGAACTCTATAGTTTTCATAGAATATCTAGCTCTAAAGCTTCCACTCTTCTTGATTCTTCCAGAGTTCATCATCTTCCTTTGACTCAAACATAGTCCTCAAATCACCCCAAAGAAGTAGATCAATTCCTTCTGGAGGTGTTGTTTCAAATCTTTTCATTACTAGACTATGTATCTTAATCAGATCCATCCTATCAAAAATTTTAATCATCTCAGAAAAGGTCTTGATCCATCTTGAACTTCCACCAGCTCTAAAAACTCTGTAGTAAATCAACTCTCTTCCAAAATGACCATAATCATAAAATCTTGATTCCCAGTTGATGATAGGATACCTAGTGCCTAGAATTTCATAATCAATCTTTTCTTCTTCTTCAGGAACTACCTTTACAAAGATTCTTAGTTGATTATCCTCTTCATGATCAGAATCAGTCTTTTGCCTTTTTGACCTCTTTGGAGCTTTCATCTTAAGTCTCATTCATGATCTTTTCCTGATATTCTCCTTAGGTCCTTTAACCTTACTACTTTCAAGTTCTTTAGCAACTTCTTCTTTATCCATACTAGCTGCTTTCTTGTTCATCTCTTCAATCAACTTATCATCCTCAGCAGATAAAATTAGAATACATCTTTCATTTTCCCTTTTTACCTTTTCATACATCACTTGTATTTCTTCAAACTTCTTTTTATTCAGCTGAGCATGTTTGTATCCACCTACATGCTTTAAGTATGTCATCATTTGGTTTCTCAGCTGATTTCTTGTAGGAAGCTTGTTTCTGATAGCCTTAGATCTTTGTTGAGCAAGAAATCTTCTTTGTGCAGCAATGGTATCATGAAGAAACTTGGCTCTTTGCTCAATGATAAACTTTTCTCTCTCTTCTTCTTGAAGCTTCTCAGCAAGAATCTTGTCAGCATTAAGTCTTGCTTGAATAAAATCATACTCATTGGTGAATGCATCCATAGTAGCTTCTTCCTCAGCTAACCTTTTCTTATTCTCTTCTTCTTCCCATTCCTCTTGAACTTTTCTGGCTATCTCTTCATCATTAGCAAGCATTTTAAACTTCTTTTCAGCTTCAGTGATATCTTCTGATTCAGTATCAGATTCATCTTCTTCTTTAATCTTCTTTTTGCCTTTAGCTTTTGGATCAATCTTAGGAAGAGGCTTTAATGTTAAGATTAACCTTTCAATTTTAGTTCTTGGTCTATCAGTATCTTCAGTATCTTTGATCTTAACTCTTTTTTCTTTTTCCTTCTGGTTCACCTTGTTCTGACTCATTGTGATGAGAACTTGTGCAATAGTCTCATCATAACCAAAAAAGTGTTGGAGTAGGTTTTCAAGTCATTGTTGGAGTAGCACTTTCATCTGAATTTCCATCTTTTGGCTCAGTAGTACCTTCATCATCCTTGTCGGTACTAACTTTTGGCTTGTCAGTACTAATTTTGGCTTGTCAGTACTAACTTTTGGTTGAGCAGTACTAACTGGATCTTCAGTACTAACTTCCTTTTCTACACTTTCCTTCTCTTCAAGCACCACAGTATCTCCAGACAAGCTAAGCTATAATGTTTTAGAGCTTGTCCTCCCCTCATCTTAAGAATCCTCAGTCTCTATGTAGTCCATTGCATCATCCACAATATCATCAAAATCATCAAAAGCTAGATCTTTATGCACTGTAGGTTTAGATTTGGCAGATTTCCTCCCCTGTTTGGATACAGACTCCTTCTGCATCAACTTTTTCTTCAAAGAATTCTTCCTTGCCAATCTTTTCTTCATGGAGACACTCTTGATCCAAGCATTATGGTGTGATATCACATGTTTAGCCTTCTTCTTTAGCTGCTTGATCTGAGACTTCAAATCTTTAATTTGTGCAGCTTGAGTTGTGATCTGTTTACATAAAGACACACAAAGATCTTATACACTTTGGAGTGTCAGGCCATCCTTATTTCCTAATACGGATCTATCACTGGATGACTGACCTCCATGATTCCCACCAGAGCCTTCTGGAATGGAATCAAGAATTAGGTTAGAAGAAGAAGATCTGAGGGATTGGGTCAGGCTATGGCTCAATTAGGTCTTCACTTGGGTAAAAAGAAGAAGGTGTGGGTTGGGTTTCAGATGGTCTTTCTGAAACTGCACCTTCATCCACTGTTGGTTGAGCCAACATAGAAGGAAATAAATGGGTCACATTCCCAGAAATTTTTTTACCCTTTTTAACCATAAAAGAGAAAACCTTAGTAGTCAAAGCATTAATAGGGAAGTGGTCTAAGGGGACAGGCACATTCTTGAGTTAGTTAGTCAAAAATACTAGAATAAACCTTGGGTACATGACAAACTTCTTCTTTGCATCCAAATACCTCATCATACCATCAAAAATTAGTTTTGAAAAGTTATAAACTTGATTAGTGGCCAAACATATTACAACAGTTGCAATATTTGTGGGTATTTGATCCCAAGATGTGCTTTTTAAGCTTAAACAATGAATGATGGTATGAAACAAAAATTTCCATTGAGGAGAGAATAGTCCTTTATTAAAAGTAAGTGTGTTCAAATCTCCCTCATACCCCATCAATTGTATGGTATCAAATATAGCTTAGTTTGATAACGCATCAATCCCAGCAGCATCATTAAATCGAATATCACTTCAAATTGATGCTTCTGAGATTGAGACAGGCTTGCCAGCAACTGTGGCAGTAATATACCTAACATTGTCGATTGTTTTGGATTTAGCAGTCATCCAAAACTGTTCAACAAACGTAGTAGAGACAACAGGACTTACAGTGAGAGCATAGTGAATTGAGCTGCGTGTAAAGAAGTCTATGATCTCATGAAATTTAGCATTCCCATATGTCTTTTCTAAGTAGGCGACCATGTTGTACTTAGGACAGGATTCAAGAGTTGCTATAATCGATGAATTGATGGTTGTCGATGATGAAAAGATTAGGGTTTGTAAACGAGAGTGATTAAGAAATCTTAGGTGAAGAAAGTGTGCAATTGAGATGGGTTTATATAGGTTGAGCAAACCCAAGATCAAAGAAACTATTCAATTTACACTTTAGACCCCTAGCGGTATTTTCTCCAACGGCTATTCAGCGATACAAACTTTGCCCAACGGTACCAACTTTAAGCCTGACGGTACTAACTTTTGGGTAACCAAAATTAACCAAAACTAGCAGCACTAACTAACTTAGTACCATATGAAGAGCCCTAAAAAACAAACCGAAGTACATTACAAGGCGTTGCACTAAATTCAATCACCATAATCATCCGTAAATATCTTCGAGCAGTACTAAGTAAGCCTAGCGATATTAATTCTGGTACTAGCAGTACAAAGTGTCTGCAATAATATGAACTAATCAGAGTACCATGAATCCTTATGCCAAAGAGTATAGTGAACCCCAAATGAACATCATAGCCATCACCTATTCTTGGAATTTATCTACAAACTGTACAACAAATATCTTGCCTCCCCTTAATTGTGGTTACAAATTTAACATCCCAACGCTAACCACCAAAAAGTTAAATTTTGTGACATCAAATCCTTTGGCCAGAAGGTCTGCAACATTAGAGGCTGTGTGAATCTTGATAACTTATATAAGTCTTTTCTCATAGCAATCTCTGATAAAATGAAATCGAATTTCGATATGCTTGGTCCTTGAATGAGCAACAGAATTCTTGATAACACTTATAGTGCTCTCATTATCAATATGGATTTTGGTGTTCATGAATGGTTCGTCGATAATATATATATAATATACAAGCAAACACTCAACCAATTACCTTTGCACAAGGAATGGTTAAAAGTTCACCAAAATAAAA
>BQNB010169346.1:0-13791 GCA_026074375.1 Tanacetum coccineum | reverse complement strand
ATTCCAGATCAAAGCATATAGACATCAGATTTCACTTTATCAAGGATCATTTTGAGAATGGGGTGATCGAACTTTACTTTGTTAATACAGAGTATCAACTAGCGGACATCTTCACTAAAGCTCTTGGCCGAGAAAGAAATGAATTTCTGATCAACAAGCTGGGAATGCAAAGTTTTACGCCGGAGACTCTAAAACAATTGGCAGATGAAGTTGATGAATAGTGGTGGTACCTATTCACATATCCTGTATCATATGTATATACATAAAACCATAAAAACCAAAAAGATTTTTCATTTTTAGAAAACTTTTATAAAACCAAAATACAAAAATATAAAATCTATAAAACAAAGAAAAAAATAAAAAATGAAAAAATATAAAAGAGGTAATAAAGGCATGTCTTCTGAAAATCGATAACATTTACGGTCTTAGAAATGTCATTCAATAATGATACGAGGCTGTAAATGAAGTTCGAGCAGAAGTTACAAATGTTTTCAAAACATGCCAAATGGCTTACAGTTATTTCAGACTGTAACCCGATCATCATCTTAAAGGCAAGTATTTCAAAAAGAAAACTTGACCTCATAACGGGAATTTATTCTAGGGCATGGTCTACTTTATGACCATGCAAGCTTGTGATTACTTTGCATCATAACCCGTGCTTCCTATATAACCATAAGTGTACGTGTCTATGCGCTTATGTGTCAAAATAAGAGAAATCTTATTTTTATTGATAAAAAGTTATCTTCAAAATGAATCAGTATTTTCAGTAATCACAAAAAGATTTTAAAATACAATTCGACCACTCAAACAATGACAACTGCTCTTTAAATAGAAAACGGGTCGTTATTTAAGAGGGAGAAAGCGTCATCAAATAATCTTTAAAAACAGTCTTTCAAAATAAGTCACGGAATAACCGGATAAAGTTTTTTGATAATGACGGATTACAATTTCAAGGGGAGTTAATTTATATTAACTACAAGTGCTTTAGATGTCATGTGTTTAAAACTTTATGGACTTATTTTTAGTTTGAGACTTAGTGAATTCAGGCTTTAAACTATAGACGACCAATATTGCCAACACCTCATAGTTTGTAAAAGACTTAGGAATGCTTGGAAATACTTTCATAGTTTTAAATGCCTTGAAGTTGATTCTCACGAAATAGATTTAAGCTTATTAATTCTTCAAACATGATCTCGAATATGTGTACGTATAAGGTTTTGTTGATTCCGAGGTGTCAAAACCAGCAAGGGGGAAGGAGTAGATGTATACATGATAGAGTCCATGACCTTCTTTTAAACTTGTCTTCATGGTTAGCTTCTTTTGATTTTAGGCCTTCTTTGTTGCTTTTGGGTGCACTATTTCAACCTCATGGGAATCTCATGGTGGAAGAGACATCTCGTCATTAGTCAGTATGCATCATTTGAGTCCCTAGGGGGAAGTGTTGGGAATATAATTATTTAAAACGTGAGAAGAGTTCCTTCTGATTCAATTAATGTTCTATTCCTACACCCGACCGTCAAAATCTCTAAGCTTATGTCTTAAAAAAGTAGATATATTTGAATAGAAATTACACATAGGTATGATATTCCTTAAGTAGACCAGTATTCTGCAGAAAGAAATGAGTACATTTAGACTTAGTCGACTGAGTGTTTGCATTTCGACAACTTGGAGTTATAATTTGTGACCATCCGGACTTAGTTACATTGGTGTTACAATTTATATCCATAACTAACCTGAAGAGAGAAATGCGCACATCTGGTAGTTAATTGACTTGTGTTGCAGTAATAAACTCATGACAGGGTTAATTGTGTACTTCGATATCTGGGCTTTATACATCAAAGACTGCTTGATGCGGCTTGCAGAAAATTCTAATCTACTCAAAAAAGGATTTCTGTTTAGGGGGAAAGCTAAGACAAAATCAACACCGACATCACCAACCACACAACATAAGTTACATATTTAATCAGAATCTGTTACATATCGAAGTTTGAAGCAAAAACTTTCCGTAACTTGGGAAAGAAAGTAAGCAAGTACTAAGAGTGCTTGGACAGAGAAAGATCAGGATTGACAACTCCTAAAAGGAAGGTCAATAGAGGAGCTTAGAAATGTCGTTGATCGAATAATGTACGAAGGAGACCTAACGCTGCTACAAAGTGACCAACTATTTTCATCATATTATGTTCTCAGATATATCAGTCAAAACCTCGTACATAATAAGACCTTGAAAATATTTATTAATAGTATAGACTTATGGTGATAATAAGATCTCGAGATACAAAATTTTCAAGAATTTTCTTAGAAAAAAATTCTAAACATTACCAATTATTGACTCAACACTATCTTATAAACCCTCAATAATTTGAGGGACATTAAAAGGTTCATATTAGAATTCCATAACATTTTGTCCCGTTAACCGTTTGTTAATCAATTGATATCCAAAATAATCACAATGATTAACATTTGTGATAAGGGGAAAAACGTGAATAAACTGAAACAAACAACTTATACAGAACATGAGAGCATATAAAATAGACCAATGCACTCTACACTTAAGCATGTATTCAGTTACGATGCACATGTTAATGGGGAGCTTTTTAGTGATTATAAAAAACTCTCAAAGTGTAAACCTTTGATATTTATATCAAACATTTTGATTAGAATTTCTTTCAATGATTTTGTTCTAGATTGTGATGGAATACCCTAAAGACCGACCATTACCACTTTAAATTTATATGGATTTATAAGTGTGGTCCCGTAAAATGTATTCACATCCTATGAATCCAGCCAGAACCGTAGGGATCTACCCAGGGATATCCACTAGTATTAGTAGAAGTCCTTAGGTATATGATAAAAGATAAAAAGGTGAGAAAGGGAAGTAATGCCCCGACTAAGATGGAGCTAACACTGGAACAAAAAACCAACAAGTGCCTAGTTATGAAGTCTCGGTAAGCATTAAAGGGGTTAAAGAATGAAAAATAAATGTAAGGATAAAGGGTGTGAAGAAAGAAGCCCTCTATACACTTAGGCAAAAACCGGGTCAATACATAAACTATCAGAAACACTAAGGTGTTGTCTGACATTGAAGACTATCATGGACCCAGTGACGCTATGCACAACCCTCCCTAGCCACTCAAGGTCTCTCAAAAGACTCTTGTTTCATTTCTCACAGAGATTACACGCATTTCTATCGACTTTCTCACTTCCGATTAGTTATTAACTAGGGAAAGGTGGCAGTCTGCTCTAAGCCTCCGATCACTAAAATCAAAGTGCAGCTATTGAGTCTAGAGCCAAAAAGATCATCCCATAAATCTCATATAGGACACTTATCACATTAAGACCTGCAAAATCACTACAATGTGAATACCAAGATATATACTAAGAGTCCTACGCATTATCCTTGTGATTTTGCCAGAACATCCGAGTGATTTCATTCACAAGGAAGATGGAAAGCCTGCTTGAGTCAACATGAAACAAGCTCATGGTAGGTGACTTGTGCAATTCCTTTTGAATCAAACTTGTGACAACTGGAAAGAAATGATGGTGCGATTCTTAAATTCAAACTTGTTCCAGTTATGAATTAACGATTGATGATGAAATTTTGAAATGAGTAACACTCTCGAGTGTCCTCAAACCACAATAGCATGTGACATGTCGATTGATTTTTCTCTACAATTTTTTACTATCAATAGTCAATAGTAAACTCCTGGTTCACTCTTATCCGTGCTGGTTCTTTGAGACGTTCAATAATGAGAACATGCGAGTTTGATGAATCTAATACACATGTGTTAGAAAATTCTGATACTTCGCATGATATCATGTTAAGGATATTCGCTTCATAAATTGAATCTACCTGATCACAGGGCGATTCATGGATTCAAAGTTACCCAATCAACATAGGCAAATGACAAAGCCATATCGTACCCCCTGCTTTATTACTAACTGTTATTAATTACAAAGAAACTTAAAAGAGTGTGGGTAAATGTACATGTTCCCGCTGACATCACAAAAACATTCAAAGCCACATGCTCATACCAGAGACGCGATAGAACATAAAGACATCATGAAACTCAAGTACACATTTTCAAGAACTTCCGCTACTCTAATATCGTAACTCTTTCTTGAAGTGACAAGTAATAAAGTCAAAGAATTTCAAAGAATTTCCATCACTACTAGATATTCAAACGTCTTTCCTCCAAGACAAAGTGTTTAAAGTTAATGAATTTCAAGAAAGATGCACAACATAAACTTTTCAAGTCATCAATCAAAAAGGTATGACATGTCGGACCAAAGTCACAAGTTTCCACAAGATGCAAAGTTTATTAAGATGGCAAGAGATTATGCTTGATTATGATCTCAAGATGCTCAATATCACATGTCTCACATACAAGTTAAAGGATAAGGAACAAGCCGATCCCCAAAGTCAAAATATCAACACATCATATTCACAGACAAAAAAAGCAAGAAGTAACTGGCAGAGCTCAAAATGAAGACCAAGCATAGTAATGATAGGTTTACGTTTTTGTAAAATGAAGTGACCGCTCCTTTAGGGGGAAGATTGTTTGGAGTATGAAAATTCCTAGAAAAGTCATAAGCCCTTCAATTAAATCAGAAGATAGCACGTTCAATTAAAGATTTGAAACTTACATAGGTAGTTATTCCAAGCTCCATGAAAGCCCATGCAGGCCGAAGGCACTAACCGGCCACTCACAAAGTATATAGAATACCTCTCATCCATATAGAAGTATTAAAATGAATCAACTTGACTAAAATAAACGACTCTTGGAATAAGTATGAGCAAAAGATATAGTGAACTTGATTGTAAATTCCTCTATGAATTTGCCACGTGAATTGCATGAATGGTGAAAAGTGTCTCAAACTTGAGACTGAGCTTACAAATGTATTTTGTTGAAGAAAAAGATTTACGATAAACTGGTTAAAAGTGTTATTTACCAACTGTCTCTAGAAAAACTTGCATATCCGTTAGAAATTTTGAACTCAATCTTAATCATAGAAATTTTTTCAAATGTTACAATTCAATTAAAAATCAAAGTCTCCCAAGCTTTGATCAATTGTTTAAATTAAATGAATTGAAAGCACAGTCCCAAAGAAAAACATTGGTCATAAAGAAGTTGTCAAGAGAGAAATATATCTCTCAATGGAAATTGGATTAAGATAAAGATCAAACCTGACTTAGAAGAAGATTAAACCATAAATATTGAATTGGATCATAGGGTGACAAAGCTTATTGCTGAGAATGAGCATTTGAAACAGACCTATAAGCAACTTCTCTGACTTCGATTAAAACAATACTTTTTCGATCAAAACAACAATTAGCTGACTTAAACTATCAAGTCAATCTAAAGTCTGTGGAAAATTCTTATTTATAATGCATTCATCAATAGGAAAAAGATTTAGGTAATGACAACTCTCAAGAAATTGAGGAAACTTAAAAGAAAAGAATTACTAATAATGAAGTTACACATCATCCTAGTGATCCGTAGATTAATATAACCAATAACCCCTACAGCTTGTTGAACACAAGGTCGAGCTCACTCAGCCTATAATTAAGCACACTCATGAAGAAGCTGCAGTTCTTAGGGATCTAGTCGATCATATTAAAGTAAACTATCCCCTAGATCCAACCTTAGAATCTGCCTGTAAGTATACTAAACTAATTCAGGAGTTGCTTATAAACATCAGTCAAACCTGCCTTAGTATCAACAATACTGATGGAAAATTAGTGGCTGTGATCCCAAAGAACAAGGACAAAAGAGTTAGATTCACTGAGCCCGTCACATCCTTAGGAAACACAATCACAAAAATAGCCTCTACATATCAAACCTTGTTTCTTAACAAACCTATGTTGGTCTTCTACAAGGATAAAACGCGTCTACTAGAGCTAGCAATCACAACCTTTGGTAATACAAAGAAAAGATTAAAGATTCGACAAACACCACGTAGTACTCCAGGAATTATAAAGTAAAGCCCACCCGAGAAAGATAACTCAATTTTAAAAAATAAAGATCAAGTGTGTCACCTAAAAAACTGCTCATTGTGCAGCATTCTAAGCTTAATGCGAATTCTAAACTTCTATGTGTTAAGTGTAATGGTTGCATGCTTTCTGATAATCACGATTTGTGTGTTCTTGATTTTATCAATAATGTGAATGCTCGTGTAAAATCTAAATCTGTTAAGAAAAGTTCAAAGAGAAAAGTGTGGAAACCAACACGAAAGGTGTTTACAAATATTGGATATATTTGGAGACCTACTGGTCGGACCTTCACTATAGTAGGAAATACGTTCCCTTTAACTAGGATTACCACAACTGCTGGAAAGCCCCTTAGGAAACCAACTGCTCTAGAAAGTGATACATCTAAGCTTGTTGTAACATTGGTTTACTCAAGGAAACCTAGGAAACCTAAAACTAATGTTCCTGTTAGCAAATCAAAGGTTCTTAAATCTATATCTGCTAACAAAAAGGAACTCAGTAAATCTTGGGGATCTATAGTTTCCGATGATCCATTTTCCTCTCTTAATGAATGCAGGTCGTCTAAATTGTTCTCTGGTATTTAGACTCTAGCTGCTCCAAGCATATGACTGAAGATCGCTCTCAGCTCACCAATTTCGTCAATAAATTTTTGGGTACAGTCAAATTCGAAAATGATCACGTGGCAAAGATATTGGGATATGGTGATTATCATATTGGTAATGTTACGATATCAAGGGTTTACTACGTAGAAGGACTTGGACACAACTTATTCTCTGTTAGACAATTCTGTGATTCGAACCTTGAAGTTGCTTTTCGTCAACACACTTGCTTGATTCGTAATCTAGAAGGTGTTGATCTATTGACTGGATCTCAAGGAAACAATTTGTATACTCTGTTTGTTGGAGATATGATGGCATCCTCTCCTATATGTCTCTTGTCAAAGGCCTCAAAGACTAAGTCATGGCTATGGCACCATCGTTTGTCTCATTTGAACTTTGGTGCAATCAACCATTTAGCTAGACACGGTCTTGTTCGAGGTCTCCCTAAGCTAAAATTTGAAAAGGACCATCTATGTTCTGCTTTGTTCAAAGTATGCATGATAATCAAAACCATCACGAAATATTCCAAATATGTATGGTAAAAATGTATAAGTGTAGGACCGCAAGATTTCCCTCGTGATAATGCATCAAATGCAAACATCACAAAAATGTCATTACGTTTTCCTAAGCTCATGATACTGAAGCTCGACATAAATAAATGCATATAAAATTGCTACATTTGCGTATTGATGTTTCTACCGGAACATCAAAATCCGACCTGGGGTAAATACGTTCGTTCCGGTGATAGCTAGTCACCCGAACGGGCGCGTCACACCCAAATAGAATTATTTATAATATACCGCGACTTACTAAGACCAATCTAATTGGGTTATACATAATTAACAGTTTCATGATAATGGGCTCATTGGGTATGTTACCTAGGCAAACACATAATCATAAATGTAACATGTCCATTGCGTCCAATTGTAAAAACCCATGCATATGTTTCTCACCCCAAAACGCGTCCATAAGTGTAACCAAGTATTGTATCTCACCGCGAGATATATAAATAAGTATGTAAACCAATTTATAAACAACCATGTAAATATATTTGTAAACAAGCATGTTCTCACCCCAAAAATATATGTAAAACCAGTAAAACATGGGGCTATAAACTCACAATATTCTTAAAAGGCAATATAGCTTTGGGTATAAGATAATGAATAAAGTAAGAGTTTGTTGACAAGCATGTATTCCCCTCGCTGGTTTATAAAACATTCAAAAGATTGAAAAGCGAGGTTATGAACTCACATTGATGTTGTAGAACGATTTGCAGAACTGCACATATTAAGCACCACACAAACGGAAAGACCGGAGGGGTGGGTTGAACGGCGTCGAAAGAAGTTGCGATTTATCTTAACAGCTAAGTCCCACTAGCCTAGGATAATGTATTTGGGCTTCCGATGAATAGTTACGTCAACGCGATACATTGATAAAGATTTAGATTTCCAAGTTGTAATAGTTTGGTGGTTGGTTAAATAAAATAAATCGAAAGTAACGCCAAAGGATGATAATATCCCGTTTATATACCATATGAAAAATTGACAAGTATATAAATTCGTATCGTGAAGTATATATAAAGACAAACAATCCAAAGATTAATATGAAATGTATAATACTTTGCAAGTATTATATAAGAAATGTGAGTAAATAATTTAAACCAATTAGTTTGACCCGTTTTCTGAAATCACCACTTAATTAAATAAAAAGTTCTTGCATAAACGTAATCGTACGTTTTAAGGTTACTAATTAAGTTAAACGATGTTTATAAAGCTTTTACAACAATTATTATGTTATCTTCTAGCTGACAATTATAAAATATAAAATAATATTTTATAAATTTATATTTCGTTTCCTCGACTGGTCGTGTCTAAAATAGTTGTCTCTTTGTAAAAGTATAGTTTTCGTTCGTTGGTCGGGTTATTGTATAATACAATTTATGTATTCTTTTTAAAAAATAATTTTATAATTAGTCCCCTTTTATCGGTTTCTAAAATAATAGAAGCTTTAGTAAAACATTACTAAATATAGAATTCATATAATTTTCGTTCATGACTTTCCGTTTATAAAAACGATCCCAAGTCGAAAGACTTAACGGCAAATCCACTTTTCCAAACCAATTTAATAGAACGCATCCTAGAAATTTCAAGTGTATTTATTGGTTATTGATGTTATTTTCATATTATGAGTCCGTTACGGGTCTAATATAATATATCCGAAAATAATAACTAATCACATTTATTTAACCAATTATCCACCATTATATCCGGTTTTAATATTTATAAAACCTTGTGTTATATATATTTGTTAATTTTTATATATAAATCAAACGCACCCTTACTTTGAAACGGTCAAGCCAAACGCACCCTTTGTGCATTTCTGATAAACCAAACACTCCCTTATTCGATTTCTGCTATCCCAACCGCACCCTTACAGCTTTGCTGTTAAACCAAACATAGCCTTATTGATTTCCTGCTCAACCAAACACACCCTTTGTTGTCTTCTCTTAAACCAAACGCACCCTTATTGCTGTTTAACAGCCAAACCAAACGCACCCTAACTGGTCATAACCAAAACCAAATGCTCCCTTTATGTTTTACAAACCAACCGAACACTCCTAGCTGCTAACTGCTAAACCGAACGCACCCGTGGTGCGGTTATAAAAACCAAACGATAGCAAACCCAACGCATCCTAGTTGGGGCTGAGTGAACCCAAACCACGAAACCCGAAGCACCCTCGTGGTGTTACCAATATATCAAATGCACCCCATTTGGTGAAAACACAAACCAACCGTACCATATGTTGGCGGAGACCACACCAAAACGTACCCTTCTTGGTGACTGAGAGCAACCAAACGCACCCTGATGGTGGCTCGGACAAACCAACGCACCCTCGTAGGTGGCTCTGTCAAACCGACGCACCCTTTTGGGTGGTACGAACAAACAAATGCATCCTGGGTCGTTTAACACTCAAACCCACGCACCCTTGGTGGGTGGCGGCTGTGGTGATGACGATGATGGTGGTGAGGTGGTGTTATGATGATGATGACGATGGTGGCGTCGGTGTGGTGGTTGCAGCGCGTGGGTGTGGGGATGGTGGTGACGGGGTGTTGGTGATGGTGATGATGATGATAATGTGAAGATGATGATGATGGTGGGGGTGTGGCCGTCGTGGGACAGCAGCCGAAGAGAGAGGGGGGGCTGAGTGGTGGTGGAGGGGTGGAGGCACGAGTGGGGGCGAGTGGCATACGGGATCGGGTAGATCGGGTAATGAGAACCATTTTTGGTTTTGGCCAGAACACTCGCCGGAAAAGTTTTCCGGTGACGGCGGTGTGGTGGTCGGCGGCGGTGGCCGGAGCGGTGGTGGCTGCCGAAAAAATAAGGGAGAGAGATAGAGGAGTGAGTGTGTTTATATGTGTGTGTTTTTATATGTAAAATGAAAAAAAATGTATAAAACTTTTTATATATAGTAAAAGTTTTAATGCAAAGTGGCAAGTTCAAATAGATGTGGGGTCATTGTGTAAATTTTTAATATAGTTTTGATAAAAAGCGGTTCGGGACTCGTTTGAGCGACTTAACGGATGATTCAAGGCACGAAACTTGCGCCATTGTTTTCTAAATTATTTTGCCCATAAAAACGAGTATTTACTTGATAGTATTTCATAAATATGTTTATAACATTTATAAAAATAATTGTTATTAATTTGGAAACCCGGTTATGTCCTGTCCGAAAGTAAAAACAAAAATAAATTTTTAACCCGAATATTTGCGTTATCAACAAACGTTTTTGAATAAAATGATGACTAATTTATTAAATATTTTTATTTAATAAAAAGTGTTAATTAAATATAATTTAATTATTTTCTTGTTTCTAAATCTTGCGAGGGCATTTCAGTCACCTTCTGACTGTTTTCGGGTCTCGGTCAAAACTAAAAAGTTGTCAGGAATGTCGTTTTACATCAAATTGCTTTAGAGTCCGAATAATGAAAACGTGATTTAGCTGCTCGTTTTTGATAAATCAACTTAGGAATAACATATATCCCCTTTAAATATGTTCCGAAAAATTACCGGTTACGCGGTAATCGCTTTTATGTGACAATAAAAGACCAAAAGTCAAAAAGTCAAATCGGACCTGAAAAGTCAAAGGTTAAAATAGTCCTTTAAAATTCCAAAAATTGCCGGATGTTACAATGTAAAGGCTTGTGTTTACTTTGCAACACAACTCGTGCTTTCTTTATTCCATAAGTGTACGTGTCAGTGCGCTTATGTGTCAAAATAATAGAAATCTTATTTTTATTGGTAAAAAGTTGTCTTCATAATGAATCAGTATTTTCAGTAATCACAAAAAGATTTTCAAAGACAATTCGACCACTCAAACAATGACAACAGGTCTTTAAATAGAAAACGGGTCATTATTTGAGGGAGAGAAAGCGTCATCAAATAATCTTTTAAAACGGTATTTCAAAATAAGTCACAGAATAAATAGATAAAGTTTTTGATAATGATGGATAACAATTTAAAAGGGAGTTAATTTATATTAACTACAAGGGCTTTAGATGTCATTTCTTTCAAACTTTAGGTACTTATTTGCACTTTAAGACTTAGTGAATTCAGGCTTTAAACTACAGACGATCAATATTGCCAACACCTCATAGTTTGTAAAAGACTTAGGAATGCTTGGAAATACTTTTATAGTTTTAAATGGCTTGAAGTTGATTCTTACGGAATAGATTTAAGATTATTAATTCTTCGAACACGATCTCAAGTATATGTGCGTACAAGGTTTTGCTGATTCTGAGGTATCAAAACCAGCAAGGGGGAAGGAGTAGATACACTAGAACATACAACAAGTACACGTGATAGAGTCCATAGCCTTCTCTGATTTTAGGCCATTCCGAAAAGACGAATGTCAAAACCGCAAAGAAAATCAGTGTTTTAACTTGTTACTTTCGGGTGCACTATTTCATCCACATGGGGGAAGAGATATCTTGTTATTTTTTGTTGATCCCACTTCAATAGATCGAATTCCTTAAGCTTGTTTAATTATTTAAAACGTGAGAAGAGTTCTTTCTGATTCAATAAATGCTTCCTCAAACGGTTAATCACTAAGCTTATTTTTTAAAGAGAGTAGAATTAGTTGACAAAATAGGTAAAAGCTACCATAAGAAACTTAACATCACCAAGCCTGAGACTTTTAGATTTGACATCTCCAAACTAACACCATACACTGCATACAAAAACCCTCAAGGGATCATATATCAAGATAAGCTCAAGAAAAACAGGTTGATGAGCTCGGATGAACTCTACAAGTTCTATGACAGTACACTCACGTCTGTTCGATAGCTCCTTCATGATATTGCTAACAACATGAGGATGGATTACTTGCCAAAAAGAAGATGGAGTAACTTGGACAGAAAAAGGTCCCGCATCATGATCAAGGCGATCGATTAGTAGCTGTTTGAGAGGAGATTGATGAGGAATTTGGAGAAGTTCATTGGAGGGAGAGAATACGGAAATGACTTCAGGCTGCTTGAACGGACAATATGACTTTGTCATATTATGTCCTTCTCCATATAAGGTCAATTTCTCATATATTACAAATTTGTGAATATGTACATATGTAGTGTAAGACTAGTATTAGAAATATATATAGTATTTGAGTGCGAATTTTCAAGAATTTCTTAGTAAATTCAAAAAAGTTCAAATTAACGCACTCAAATACCATATAATACCCTCACAAATTATCCAGGAGCATTAAAATGTTCTTATAATTGGCATGTTAATAATTGGACATTTTTCTCTGAAACCATGAATATTTGAATCAATTGATATCCAAAATATCAAGAGATTTAACATTTTTTATAAGGGGAGAAAATGTGATTAAAATATTTGGCTAAAAATGTTATTTTAAGATCTATAGTATACGCTATCCCATTTATGTGCTAAACTCTTTCGATTAATCGATGCACATATGAATGGGGAGCAAATGGTTACATGTTGGCTGAAATATGGAAGTACCAAAGACCGAGCATTTAAATTACTGTATTGGAGTTAAAAGGTGGTTAAGTTTAGGTATTCATTCCCATGATCCAAATAGAACCGGAAGGATCTACCCAGGGATATTCCACTAGATAGTGTAGAAGTCCTTAGGTATGAAAAAAGGAGTAAAGTGAGATTAAGGGAAAAGTGACGACTGAGATGGAGCTAGTACTAGAATAAACTCAACAAGGTGTTAGTCATGAAGTTTCGGTAAGCACTGAAGGGGTTGAAGAATGAAAAAGAAAAGTTAAGATAAAGGGTGAAAAGAAAGAAGCCCTCCTTACACTTAGGCAGAAACTAAGTCAATACATATGCTATCAAAAACACTAAGCTGTTGTCTGGTATTGAAGATAGTCATGGACCCAGTGACGCAGTGCACAATCCTCACTAGCCACTCAAGGTCTCTCAACAGACTTTTGTTTCATTTCTCATGGAGATTACACGCATTTCTATCGACTTTCTCACTCCGAGTTAGTTGGTATTAAAAAGGTTGCAATCTGCTCTAGCCTCTGATCACTAAAACCAAATGAGCACTATTGAGTCTAGAGCCAATAGATTATCCATAAATCTCATTAGAACACTAATACAAAATATTTGTTAATTCACACATTGTGATAACAAGTAATATCTTAAGAGTCCTATGCATTATCCTTGTGGTATTGCCAGAACATCTGAGTGATACTACAGTATTCACAGTGAAGATGGAAATCCTGCTTGAGCCAACATCAAACAAGCTCTCGGAAGGTGACTTGTGAGATCCTATAAGGATTAAACTTGTGACACTGGATATCGATTCGGTCCAGCTTATGTATTGACGGATGAATTTTGAAAAAGATAAAACTCTTGGTGTGTTACAAAAACCGTTTACATCTTAACACACCGATTGATTTTCCTAAATCAATTTTTAATCTTATGTCCATGGGAAGCCTCACAAGGGTATCTAGACATAGGTAAGCTGAACACGAATTGACGGCTTAATCAGGAAGATAGTAACTTACCGGTTCACTCTTATCGTGTTGTCTGCTTTGACACGCTCTGGTAATGAGAATGGCTAGTACGACTGCAAAACCCTGCCAAGGAGATTCTTCAGAATTCTACTTGATCACAAGCAGTATTTATACTAATCAATGGGTAACCATGGTTATTGCAACCATATTCTACGAA
>BQNB010169345.1:0-13791 GCA_026074375.1 Tanacetum coccineum | reverse complement strand
AATGGACTTGTGTTAAGTCAAGCACATTACGTGGACAAAATTCTTAATACTCATAATGCGGGGGATTCCGGCCAAGCTAGAACTCCAATTGACACCAGTTTGCATCTATCTAAAAATAGAGGCTTAGGTGTTGCCCAATTAGAGTATTCAAGGATTATTGGCATGTTAATGTACTTGATGACAGGTACCCGACCTGACTTAGCATATGCAGTTAGTAGGCTAAGTAGGTATACGAGTAATCCAAGTTATGCACATTGGAAAGCTATAACGAGGGTACTTCATTATTTGAGATACAGTCGTGATTATGGACTGCATTATGACAGACATCCTGCTGTTATCGAGGGATACAGTGATGCAAATTGGATATCTGACATAAAGGATTCTAGATCGACTAGTGGATATGTGTTTACACTAGGAGGGGCCGCTATATCTTGGAAGTCTTCCAAGCAAACTGTTATAGCTAAGTCCACGATGGAATCAGAATTTATCGCGCTAGATAAATGCGGAGAAGAGGCGGAATGGCTACGTCAATTCGTAGAGGACATACCAAGGTGGCCTAAACCGGTAACGGCCATTAGTATACATTGTGACAGTAAATCGGCCATGGGAAGAGCTAAAAGTACAATGTATAATGGAAAGTCCAGACATATCCGTCGTCGACATAACTCGATACGACAACTACTCTCAACTGGAGTTATCTCAATTGACTATGTGGCGTCAAAGGATAACATCGCGGATCCGTTTACAAAAGGCTTAAGCAGAGAGTTAGTTAGTAAGTCGTCTAAAGGAATGGGACTAAAGCCCTTGAAGGAATGAGTTTCTATGAAGGAAAACCTAACCTAGTTGACTGGAGATCCCAAGATCTAGGTTCAATAGGACAACCTAATCATAGAAATGTGGGGGAAGTCACGTCAATATGGGGTGTTACTTAAAATTGTAACATCCTAGTCCATTCCTATAACAAATGTGACTTGTTGAGGTTAAACATATGGCTTTAATGATTCAGGATGAAATCACAAAGCATAATGATTCAAGATGAAATCGCAAAACATATGTTTTTAATGATTCAGGATGAAATCACCTATGTGAGAGAGAAGTGGGGTCGCTTCGAAGGGAATTGTGGGGGGCGCAATTCCTAAGAGCTCTTGCAGAACCAGGCTAGTGTTCATGACCATAACGAGCACGACTATGAGGACTTGACAAGGTCAGGGAGAGTCTTGTGTGAGTGTGTATTGTCGTCTACGTAAACAGATGTTGAGTTCAAGGACATCGCGTCTACTCAGATCTAGGAGACTAAGTGCATCTCACAAGGGAAGGTTCAAAGGGTCACACCTACCTATCCTATGCAGGACTCAACCGCAGAAATTTCGCCGAAACTTTCGTGTGTTTTCGACCGATTTCCATTCATGTGGGGGATTGTTGGAAAAATAGTATATGTTATATATATTTATGTCCAAAATGGAGATAATATGAATGAGATATCGTGTCTCAAAGTGGGACACGTGAAACACAAAATCTGGAAATCTATTTTAGGAATAGATTTAAACTTATCAAATAAGTTTGTACAGAATATTTTGTGTCATTAAAAGATATGCAAATCTTTTTTTGTTAATAAAAGATTTGCTTAAGTTGGGCAGTTATTTATCTTGAAAAACAAGACAACGTTTTCACTATAAATAGAGGCCTAGTCTCATTCGTTTTAGACACAACTAAATATGCAGCTCCATAGAAACCAAGTTCCAGCAATCCTTTCGATCAGAAATGTACGACTGCTTCCGTGATTTTTCAGGCAAGTTTGTCAGGTCCGGCTGTACAACAGCTTTGGACGTTGTACCCTGGGAAACAGACGGCGAATCTGTTTTAAGGGAATCGTGTTAAACACGAGCCTCGTTCCACGACCTTTTACTGCTTTTATTTACTTATCGTTATATAGTGTCTGTCTTCTGCTTCTACCCCTTTCTGTCTGTTATTTAATTTTCTGTTATTTATTTTCTGTTAATTTAATTTATTGTATTATAATTCGATTTTATTAATAAAAGTGTAACAGTTTCCCAGCAGTCTTAAAACAGATTCTGTGTAACAGAATTAAAATCACTTTTGTTAAATCGGATTAATTATTATTAACAGACTTACTTATAAACTGTTTTCTGTCAAAACCAAGTTGAGTTTCTTTGGAAATCAATTTTAATAAACAAATTTTTAATGTACAGATCTATAGCGACTTTTAAAAGCAGTTGTTCAGATCAATTTATTTTGAAACCAAGATTGAGTTTCTTTGAAGCAGATCCGGTTTAAGGTTATAGAAACCAGGATTGAATTTCTTGGATACCGGTCTATAACAGTTTATTTAATTGTTTGTGTGTGATCTTTCAGGTGTCCAGATCAGTTTATTTTGAAACCAAGATTAAATTTCAATTAAACTGATCTATTTGATTCATTGAAACCAGTTTGAGTTTCTTTGAATCAGATTTGGTACATGTTTAAATAAACCAAGTCGAGTTTATTAGATACTAAATTATTTTAACAGTTCTTAACTGTTTTGTATTGACAAGTTTACTAATGGTAACACGAATGTAACCATAGTGAATCTTGTAAATGTAATTGGTGCGCCAGTTACTGACATGGTTGCAAATCATGACGCATTTAGATTCATTGGAACCAAGTGGAGTTTTTTTAAAACATATCTCATAAAATGCAATTTGTTATTTTATTAGATAACTGTAACGTGTTCGATAAAATCAAGAAGAATTTCTTTGAATCAAGATATTAATAATTATACATGTTATTATTAAATATCAGATTATATACATCATTTTACTAAATTAGTGGAAGTGTTTGTTTGACTTGTCTAGTTTATTTTTAAACCATGTCGAGTTTAATTATTAACTAGATATAATTCTTGAAAATTTGAAGTTTAAAAGTATATTTACTGAAACCTTGTTGAGTTTCTTTAGTAGAATGGATCTACTGAACCTTGTTGAGTTTCTTTAAGAAGAATTGATCTACTGAAACCTTGTTGAGTTTCAGTATAGAAATAGATCATGTAAAATATGTGGAAATCATAGAGGGGGGTGAATACGTTTCAATTAAAAAACTTTAAGATCAAAGATTACATCACTCTTCTACCGGCGGTCCCATATATATATGGGGGCCGCCAAGTATATAGGTGGCGCCTGCGTTATGGGACCCGCCACAGAAGAGGTTCTCGGACTAGATCTTTTTTGTATCAATTTCCCGATCAAAGTTTGACGCATTATGAGAGTGGGCGATAAATTGGTTTACAATAGCTAACACATATTCTAACAATATAACCACATTCACAATATATAGCACAAAGAGCTACACAACCTTAACTAACAAGATCTACACAACCATTCACACAATCATGAGCACAATGCAAGTATAAAAGTAAAGCGGCAAATGTAAAGAAATAAGTAAAGCGAAAGGTAAAAGAAAATATAAACCGACACGGTGATTTATAGTGGTTCGGTCACGAAGCTCCTCTTCGCCCTACTCCACTCCTCGAGTATCCAACTCGAGAGTTACTTCACTAATCAACAAGCTCCCTTTCGGCGGAGAAAACCTTATACTCATGCTTACATTATTTTCCGACACTAAGTTAGATGTCGAGTCCTTCTTCGGGTACAACCAAATCCGTTATGTTTTATGGCCCAACATAACAAACCTTGTGTTTTATGGCCTAAACACATAAACCGCGTCGCTTACATTATTTTCCGACACTAAGCTAGATGTCGAGTCCTAATCTTAGCTAGAACCAATCTACCACTTCACCAATGTATTTAGGCCTTACATACCTAACAACCCACAATTAACCCATCCAAATATATACATCATTTGGATCTACACACTACTAAAGATTGGAAGACATGGACTCGATCTATATGTAACAAATGTTACAAATAGACTAACTAGACTACATAATTTCGGATCTTGAAGATGATCGAAGTTCTTCTCTTGCACTTGAGGAAAGAAGGAAATGATGGAAGATTGGATCACATTTAAACAAGATTAAACAAGTTAAATGATCAAAGAGTTTAGAAATATTTAGTGAGATCTAGAGAGAGAAAGTACTGAAAAAAATCGTGCAGAAAAGGGTTGTGAAATTAGTTAGAGGTGACCCACTATTTATAGGAGCTGAAAACTGACAGTCTGGCAACGGCGGTCCCTTATATATAAGGGGGCCTCCAGGCCCATAAGGGGCCACCGCCTAGACTTCGCTCCCCTTTTTTTGTCTTTTTGTGGGAAAGGTTGTATCTGGTGTAGAAGCTTCCATTTTGGGGGGAAAACCAAATTTCAAATTTTATATTTAAATAAAACATTTCTTTTATTAAAAAGTATTTTGTGTTTATTTATTTTTGTGGAAAATACTTATGTAGAACAATTTGTTATTTTATTAGATAACTGTAACATAAAATCAAGAAGAATTTCTTTGAATCAAGATATTAATAACTATACATGTTATTATTAAATATTAGATTATATACATCATTTTACTAAATTAGTGGAAGTGTTTGTTTGACTTGTCTAGTTTATTTTTAAACCATGTCGAGTTTAATTATTAACTAGATATAATTCTTGAAAATTTGAAGTTTAAAAGTATATTTACTGAAACCTTGTTGAGTTTCAGTATAGAAATAGATCATGTAAAATAGATCTATTAAGATCTTTTTAATGGAAATTGACAACATCATATTACATATGTGTTTTGTTAAAACATTATGTAATAGGTGATACTGTTTAATTGTTTTAATCGAAAGACTTCTTTTAAAACGGTTTTGTATAACGGATCTTACAAAATATCAGTGTTTTAAACAAAAGACTAATTAAAATCGTTTTGTTAAGAAACACTTGCGATTAAGCATGTTGTTAATAGTACCAAAATTAGTTTCAAACTAATCATGGGACCTCGTATTAACAAAATATTTGGAATGTCACGGAGTGACATCTAAGATCTGCTCACGAAACATGTTATAGGGAGGACTGATAATTAGCGCTAGTGTACAGTAGATGCTTTGAAGCATTCAGAAACCTTATGTGCCATAACTATGCGTTATATGGTCTGAATGACTGATATAAACGTCAAACGCGTGTCGTAATAATATATAATATTTCCCGTTAGATAAGAAAATTACTTTAGGAAAAGTAATAGTTTATCTTTCGAGTGTCATATTCACGGCGAGAGATGAATTGAAATCTATGTAAGTATTTTGTTTGATACTCGAATATCAAATATTTTTGTTTTTGGTTTTTAAAAACTAATTTAATTAAAAAAACTAGATTAAACTAATTAACAAGCAAGCTAATAAGATGAAAGATAAAGAAAAATATGCTTGTCAAGTAAAAGGTGATAGATTCTTAAGCATAAAATTTTCGATCTTAATGATGAACTAATTTCCGTCTAATAAATTGAATCCTCAAAATGTTGGCTTAATATTAAAAACGACTTTTTGTCGAGAAATTAATTGCTAATTTAATGCCTATTTAATCTTAGGGCTTTTGCCCATTCAACTATATAAAACACTAAACTAAATAATTTTTTTGCAAACTATTAATCACTAATCACTTATTAAATTCCACACTTAATTCACTAAACACCAATTTACTTAACAAGAATATTTTTCTTTATCTTTCATCTTATTAGCTTGCTTGTTAATTAGTTTAATCTAGTTTTTTCAATTAAATTAGTTTTTAAAAACCAAAAACAAAAATATTTGATATTCGAGCATCAAACAAAATACTTACATGGATTTACATTCATCTCTCGCCGTGCATACGACACTCGGAAGATAGACTATTACTTTTTCTAAAGTAATTTTCTTATCTAACGAGAAATACTATATATTATTACGATACGCGTTTGACGTTTATATCAAAATGGCGCCGCTGCTGGGGAGAGTTGTATGATTTTCACGTGGTGTTTGAAGTTAGTGCCTTGAAGATCCTTTCGTCTTGAAAGATTATTTTCGTATAAATATTAAAAATATAAAAATACAAAAAATATAGAAAATTCAAAAATATTTTATTTTCTTTTATTAAAAAATCCAAAAATATTTTCATTTCATTGTTTTTATAAAAATCCAAAACTAATTTCCTTTTATATTTTCTTTTATATAAATATTTAAAAAAAATATGTGTTATCCTCTCAGGTGTTTAGTTCTTATCTCTTTATCTTCTCATATTGTTTAATTCTTCACGATGTTCTTTTCTTCCTCTCATTCCCATGATCCTCGAACCATGGAGGATTTTTATCGACCGTCACTCATCGGTAGAGGAGGTCCGATCGCTCTAACAACCGCTCCGGTAACCAATTTTGTATTAAAAAATCATATGGTTCGGTTGCTTCGACAGAATTGCCAATTTCATGGATTTCGAGATGAAGATGCAAACGAGCACTTAAACAAGTACTTATCTATCACTTAATTCATGAAGCAAAATGGAGTTTCTCAAGACAGCATCAGTCTGAATCTTTTCCCATTCTCTTTAACCCACGAAGCTGAATCTTGGTTTTATCATCTTAAAACTCATTCTATCAAAAACTTGGGAAGATATGTCCTCAAGATTTTATCGAAATCTACCCACATTTAGAGCGTTGCAGCTTAGATAAAGGACATTCTGAATTTCTGGCAATTGCCCATAGAGTTAGTTTTTGAAGCTTGGGAAAGATTCAAATCATGTTTACCAAAATGTCCTAATCATAGAATTTTGCTTCGTAATCAAATCATGACATTTTTTCATGGAATCACAATGATTGATCAAGACAAAATTATGATGGCTGCTAGCGGTAATATCATGCAGAAGACTCCTCAAGAGGCATATGATTTGATCGAGAATATGACACAACATCATTTTCAGCGGGACGCCAAAATGTATTATGACACTACCACTGGTGTGATTGCTCATTATTCTGATACTACTTACGCTTCGATAGCACCAGTTGAGGTCCTTGAAAAGCAAACTGCATACAATATTCAAAGTTTTCGACATCAACCAAGACCAGGTCATCCTAACACCGTTTACTATTCAGACTCTGATGAGAGTGATGAGGATGAACCTTCTTAACTGTTAGAGGTTCAGAGATTGATTCACCTTTTGAGTGGCAGTCCCACTCCTTCTTCTGATCTTATTGTCGAGTCTCTCACCCCACTTCTTACTCCCTTCGGGGATAGTGACTCTCTCGTAGAGGAGACCGACACCCTTCTTTCTCATATTGATTATTCTTTTCCAGAATATAAAATATTTTGCTTTGATATGGAAGAGAAGAGTAGTGGCAGTACCACTACTCATTCTGATTACTCTCTTCCGGATTATGATGCATTCTATTTTGATGGAGATCATATTGAAGATAAGAGTAGTGGCAGTACCACTACGCATTCTGATTTTTCTCTTACAGAATATGATTCGTTTATCTTTGATCTTTCGATTGATCCGTTTCCTCCTGCCGATAGGAGTGATTCTCATCATGAGGAGTTCGCCGATGAACTCGCTCACATCATCTCTTCACCAGAGTATGATTCTTTTTACTTTGATATTGAGCCTGACCTAGGAGAGTTGACTATTCTTTTTGAAGAAAATATATCTAAAGATTCAACCAAGGAACTTACGAGTATTGAGCTTAATGGTTTTCCTCTCCTCTTATCCTATTGTGACTCATCTCTTTCTTAGGAATTTTCTGAGATTGACCTTCTAGTCTCATTTCCGTCTAGAAATGAAGACATAATTTTTGATCCTGGAATATTCATTATCAAAGGAGTCCAATCTGAGAGATTTCATATTCTCCCACTGGATGATTTTTATTCTATCTCATTCGTCAGTGCTCCTCTTTTCCTGACTGATCCTCCTGAGATTGAAACTTTTCTATCATTTCTTGCCGGAAATAAGGACAAAGTTTTCAATCCTGGGATCCTCTTTATCAATGGAGTTTTCTCTTTTACAAGAAAAACTCCACATCTTCTGAATGATAATTTCTTGATCGATAAATTTCATAGCTTTAGTGAAATTTCATTGATGGCCGAATCTTTGGTCAGTTTTTACCCCAAGGACAAAGAAATTCAGGGAGAGTCAAGCTAGAGACTCGCACAAAAATAAGCGCTTCTCGGGAGGCAACCCGTGTCTTTTCTTCTTTCTATTTTCTTAATAAATAATTGTGTGATTTTATAGCCATAGTATGGGGGCGTGCTTCTTTCTTTGGTGTGTGGTACCGTTTTTGTAGGATTCCTTAAGATCGTGAAGACCCGTTCTTGTTTTCAATCATCCAATCATTCGGTCTTCGATCTTTTGCTTATTTTGGAATCTTCAATCTTGATCTTATATATATATATTGAAATTTTTTGCATTTGCCTTTTTCGTTCTTAAGTGTGGGGGTACAAAACCTGTTATTTTGACATTGAGGCCAATGTTCCATTCTAAGTATGGGGGGATTTTTGCTGAAATATGATCTTACCTGTGCCTGTATGTGTTCCCACGCAACCCCGTTTTGACCAAAATTTTAAAATTTTCACAGTTTTATTAATAAAAAACTCTTAGTTATTATTAGATATTAGTAATAAGTAGACCCGTAGATCTAGGTAGCTTTTGACTTGACCGAGTTTTAAACTCTAGCTTTTCCCTTAGCTTTTGGGACTAAGCGTTTGCTAAACTTTAAAATTTTGCAAAGAACGAAAAATAATAGAGTTAAATATAAGTTAGATGCTAAGCGTGGAGTAGTTGGATCTCTTTAGAGCTCATAGAGGTTAATTGTGGCTTTTTGCTCCCACTAGCTTAATAAATGTTATATAATTGTTGAATAAATAAAGTTACTTTTGTTTTTGCGATTCTTAGTTTAGATCACTTCGTATAGATTCCTTCTGGTGAAATTAAAGTACACATCGAGGTTTTGTCAGTGGTGAGTAAATAGGCTACCAATTCTTGATGGTTCGCTACCGTTGTCTAGGTAGTTAAAAGACCACATGACTTGAAATTTGGCTATCATAATAATAATTATATAATAAACCGAAGCAAAAATAAGACCACTGGATCATGGTCGGTTCGCGCCCGATGTGACAGTCGTTTAAAGGGTGGATGTAATAATAATAAGAAGAAGAAGAACTGCGGGCTGATAAAAGATTACTGGACCATGGTCGACTCGCATACCGATGTGGCAGTTTTCAAAAAAAGGCCCATAGTAAGAATAATAAATCCGAGACTGATAAAAGTTTACTGGATCATGGTCGGCTCGCATACCGATGTGATAATTTTTAAAAAGGTTAAGGATCTCCTGGTCAAAGAAGGACTCACTGGACCATGGTCGGCTCGCATACTGATATAGCAGTTGTTTAAAGGACCGGGAGGTTTAATAATGTTGCAATACTAATAATAATAATAAAGCCAAATTTCGACTTCGGGGTTATCTAAATAAAGCTTCCGTCTCTGGACTCGTTTTTGAGTTGTTTCGGATGAAATAAAAAGGATAACCCCTAAATCATGCAAAATTAGAACCTTAATGTGGACCTTATTCTCACCATATCGTCTCTTTAGGAAATGATTTCAAACTAATTATGGTCTAAACCGGGCACCTTTATGATAATAAGGACATAATTTATTTGTCACCAATAATAATAATAAAATCCTTAGAGGAAATTAGGAATAAGGGAGCGAAAAGTAGCTGCGTTTACACAATTAGCATTTATGAGTAGTGTTAGCATCTAATCTTATATTTAACTGTGATTTCGTTTTAAGCTTGGTTTGGGGATTGTGAAAATCGAGGATGGCGAACTCCCGTTCTTAAAGCCTTTTAAATAATTTTATTTGATGTTTATCTTAGTTTTATCTATTAATGAATAACCGGTTAAAACGGGGGCACTTTAAAAATAAATGATTTTTGAACCCTTTAATGGACCTTTTTTGTTCTTGTTTGATTGTGAGGGGTCATAAGTTAAAGGGGGTTTAAAACTATTTATTTTCAACGCTGTTTTATAAACATTGCGTGTGGGACCAGCAATGGCTTAGTGTGGGGGAGTTTGATGTGTGCCAAAACACACATCGTTTATACTTCGTAAAACACTATTAATCGGACTAAAAATGCTAAAATGTGGATAATTATCGTGAAAATATGTTTGTTTGGTATTTTTATGTCTTGCAGGTAAAATGATTGAAAACGGAGCAAAAATAAGAATTATCAGGCTCAATTTGATCAAGTTTTATTATTATTTGAAACCAAGACGAAGTCGTTAATATTTCCCGAGCATGCCATTGGAAATAGTATGAAATTACGAGTCCGACGGTGCCTTCATCTCTTATGGGGCCGGCCCGACACCATTTATATGGGTCGGACAGACCCATACTTGTTGTTAGTCCGAACTTAGCCAATCCGGCCCATGATGATCCAACCCAGCCCAATAAGAGAAAAACAAATAAAAAGGTCCAAGTTTGTTTTTTGGACGCAAAGTTATAATCTATTGGATTGAGAATAAGATGAGCAAAGGCTCACGTTCCTTTAACTAATTCTCCCTATGCACGTGACTCTCCACTAGTTGATTTTAGCTCCATTAAGCAAGCTCCACGTGGCGAAGCTAATGTGAAATTTCATTTCAAAATTTGCAAAATGATCAAACGATATAAATTAAATGCGTACGAAGAACGCTTTTCCATTGTCCACGTGGCGTTCATCCATTGAATCTGCAGGCCTTGATCCGTGTGAAAGGGAATGACGGCCGATGATTGGCTAAAATCATTGGTGTAAATTTTCAGTTTTACCCCCTCTTGTGGCTATATATATCACCTCGCTCCCTTCAAGTTAAAGGAATTAGGAAAATTTAGTTTTGAGTTTAGCTTTTTAGTTTTTAGCTTATTATTGTTTAGGTTTAAGCTTATTTTGAAATTTTGGCTTATTGTAACAAGATTATCGCAAGAGCTTATTAAGGTTTTGTAATAAATATGGTTTAAGCTTATTGTAATTTGTGGTTTGCTTTTAAAAAAAAGCTTTTTTGGTTTATTTAATCTCTTTACATGTTAGCTTATTAAATAAGCTGTTTTCTCAAGCTTATTATCTTAGCTTATTAGTCTCAAAATTCCTTAAAAGCTTAAAGAACGGCTCCTATAAGCTTTCTAAAGCTCATTCGATTCAATCTTATAAGTTTTTAAGAACTTTTCGATTTAATAAGCTCAAATAAGCTCAGATTTAGCTTATTATTGTGCTTAAATTGTTTTAGTGTTATTAAAAGCTCTTATTTTCTACTTTAATAAGCTTCTGAATAGCTTATTCGAATTCTAATGAGCTTATAGTGTTTAGATAAATTTTTGTGAGCTTATTTGCTTATTCGTTTAGAAATTTAAGTTGTTTAGGTGCTAGTAGCTTATTTTGATCCCTTTCTACTATCTTTCGTTTGCTTATTGATGTGGATGATCCTTACTCGGAAGCGTGGTTAGCATATTGCTCGATTTGGATATTAGAATCGGACAATGAGATAAGACAACTTCTACCAAATAATCTACTTACTTCACGGTAGCTCTCAAAAAGATAAACGCACAGGTGAGCGGAGGAGTAGGAATAGCGCGAAGCTTATTTCTCCTTTCGGGTCGTAGTTCCTAGGAACAACCCTCCTTATACCCACTTTATAGCTTGTTTAACTTTTCAAGGTGAGCCGTATATCGTAAGAGACACAAATGGTAAGTTTTAAATCTTTTGTTCGAGTTGGGAACCAATAAGTTCACCGGAAGTTATTATGATAATACCTCAATTGAGAATATTATATTTTGGTATTTTTACCAATTTGTGAATTTTATTTCTTTTTTATGGACAATGTTTTTATATTTTTGGTTTTTCTTTTGTTTTTATATGATAATTATACTAATAAAAGAAAATGAAAAATATTTTTGTACTTTTTATATTTTTATAGAAGAAAATATTCACAGATTCAAACACAAATTGTCAAATGTAACGAAATTCGTTTCACAGCCTCCCCGGCAACGGCGCCAAAATTTGACTCGCGTAAACTTAACCCTCTTTATACATAGATAAATGTAAACATATATAAATATACAGAAAGGATCAGAATTCGCGAAATCAAAGAAACCGGAAGCAGTATAGAGTGTTCCCGGGTCGTTATGTCCCAACGAGGCTAAAATGGAAAATCGAGAGACAATTGATGATTGATGTTTGAATATGACAAGGAATGATTGGTTACTAACACTAATAAGCAAATGCACATAAAAATAAACAAAGAAAATAAGCGGGAACAAGAATAAAAACTAGAAATGGAGAAAACACTTAAAATTTATACACTAAGACACAAATAAGCTCAAATACGCTTAAGACAAATCAAATAAGCTAAACTAACTCTAAATAAGCAAATACAAAAAGCAATTAAGCTAAATTAAACAAGAAAAACACAACAGTACTAACAACAGTACTAACAGTATCAACTACCAGTACTAACTTGGAGTTAGTACTGCTAGCTTTAAGTTAGTACTGTTAGCTGAAGGTTAGTACTGCTAGCCTTAACAAAACACGATTAAACAAGAAATAAGCAAATAAGCTAAAACAGATATTCACCTAACCTTAATAAGCACTTAGTAATAAGAATAAGCAACTAGAACAAAAATGGTAAATAAGCTAAAAAGCTACGAACTGATACACTATTGAAAACACTTTAAAAGAAAGAAAGACAAGCTTAAATAAGCAAACAGTAAAGGAAAATGGTTTAATCTACTCTAAAAAGCTAAGAAAATCTTAATTAAGCAGAAATAATAAGCTGATAAGCTAAAATGAACAACCAGTACTAACAGTTTTAACTAACAGTACTAACTTGGAGTTAGTACTGGTAGCTTTAAGTTAGTACTGCTCCAAAAGTGAACTAGCAGTACTAACTACAGGTTAGTACTGCTAGTTGAAAATACCCCTGAAGGTTTTCAAAAATCATTTTTATTTCCAATTGATTAAAAACAGATTATCAAATAACAAATTAAAACACTTATAAGCAAATTTCAATCAGGAATAAGCACTTAAATAAGCTGAAATGGCCTGGCAGTGTTAACTCAAAACTAACAGTTTTATCAAATGGACTAACATTACTAACTAAGATAGTCACACAAATTATTTTTAAACTAACAGCTAAGCAAGATAAGCACTAAACATTATGATAAAGCATAAATAAGTAAACAGAAGCAACAACTAAGCACTATAAGTAATACTGCAGTAAATAAGAAAAACAAGAGGAAGAGAAACTTACAACACCCTTGCTCAAAACAGGGTTAAACCAAGAGTCTACAAGCTCTAGCTTGTATAGAACAAGCTAGTGAGAGTCCATAAGCCCATCCAGTACCGGCTTATCATCCATAAAATAAGCTGTGGTGTATTTTGAGAGTGATTTTTGTGATTTTCTCTTAACTACTTAACTTTTTAAATTTACTTAATTAAAGCAGCTTATAAACAAACTGTATTGAGAGCTTTTTGAACACAAAACAATACAATTGAGAAACTTAGCACTTGGAATTGTAAATTGACTTAAAACTCAAATTTGCATTAAAACTTGAAAATGTTACAAAGCTGAAAGTGAAAGCTATAAGTGACTGAAAATAAGCTAAGTTATAAAAAACTAACAACTAACAAGTTTCTAACATACTAACTCACTAACTCCCTACAAAGTTTACAAAAGAATCTATTTATAGCCGAAGTTTTCTTCTTTCCGACTTCTTTCTTTGTAGAGACAAAAAACCAAGTGTGCTTGTTGTGTGAGGAGAGTTTAAAACAAATCCTAGCCTTTAATTTCTTTTGTGCTTCTTTGGAGTCAATCA
>BQNB010169344.1:0-13791 GCA_026074375.1 Tanacetum coccineum | reverse complement strand
CACAAAAACCCGAAAACCTTCAATGGTGAGATGGTGTACAAGAATAATGGAGGGCTAGGATTGCTTGGATTACTTTCTACTCTCACAAGAAACACAAACCATGAGCCAAGAAGGCTGAGAGCCTCTATAAAAGAGAAGAGAACAAGCCAAAGAAAAAATCATCCCGTTTTTTACTTTCTTAGTTTAAAATTTAATTAAGTTTACTTTAAAATTGTTGTACTCAGTTCATTTTAAGTCTATGTTGTAATATTTCCAGCTTATATACAAGTTAAGAGTTCTTTTTGTGTTATTACAATTCTCAAAATTTAAAGTGTAAGTTAAGCTTTCAATTCTGTTTAAACTTGCATAAACATGTATAAAAGTTGTTAAGTTCAACTCAATAACTTTTATCTTACCCCTTTCTTCACTAAAAAAAGATAAAAAACCCGAAATTTATACTTAAGGGGGTGTTTGGTTTAACCTGAAAATGGGTCATATGGGGTTTGTTGTGGGTCAAGCTCACTCAGCCAACTTTGGCTGAGTGTGTAGGCTTTATTAAGCCACCTTAATCACCATTTTTAGTTTGAAAATAAGTTTTTAAAGTCCTTTTAGCATTCTGTCAAACTTTTCATAAGCAAAATAGAGCTTAAGTGCTCCAGCTGTGTAGACAGCTTAAGCACACCCTTGGTGTGCTTATTTGAGTGTTACTAGCCCCTTTCAAAAGCCCCCTTTGTTCTGTCTTTGGTTTGACCAAGCATAAGTCAAAAATTTGGCTTTGCTTATTTTTGAAATCCCCCATTTTTAAGCCCAAATATCAGCAGCTTACATTGCTTGCTAGACCCTCATCCTTTGGAAATAAGCTCAATAATATGCCCTTTAATCTGTTTGTGGTTTGTTTTGGCTAAAAAGCTCTTTAGAGCTTATTTCATAAGCCCAAAAAGCCTTTAAGCTCACTGTTTGAGCTCCCCTGGTGCTGAGCACTAAATTTCACCCCTTTTATCTAGCTTATTTTGTATTAAACCCTTAGTTATTTTAGCTTTTATTTGTAGCTTATCACTAGTTCTTTAAATCCCCAAAATCTCATAGCTTATCTAACCTTTTAGCTTAGCTTATTTAGGCCTTAAAGTTCCCTTTTTTCTGTTTTCTTTTAAAACTGTCAACATAGCTTAAGTCATTTTCAGCTTATTTTAGGGCTTAATCTAGATGCCTTAGCTTATTTAGGACTCCCCTTAGCCTATTGATTTATTCCCATAGTTTTCTAGCTTATTTGTTGGCTTAAACCCCAAAAAGAAAGAAAAATAAGCCTATAAGCTTATTAAGCTTTTGCAGTCCAAAAGCTCACTTTTCTAGCTTATTTAGTGAGTAAAAAGCATAAGTGGCTTATTATAAAATAGCTCCCCCCATGAGCCCCTATTACACCTTTGGTTCTTTTGCATTTTTGATAATAAGTATTCTGTTTGGACCTAACTGCAATCGGGGTCCACCTCAGTGACCAATTGTGTAATTTCTTCTCTTTGTATTACCTCTGATAGTCCCTGTGGGTATTAGCCTGTTTTACCTCCCCTGTTTGTCCTTGTGTCCTTTTCACTGTTAGTCCCTATAGTTAACCTCAGTTAGTTTTATTTAATTTAAATAATTAAATTAGGTTTTATTTTAATTAGTTTAATTACTTTTAATTTAAACAGTAAAATTTGGGATTTAAATTTTTAGAATTGTTAACTTTTTCTTGTATTTAATTTTATTTTTAGAATTTATTATAACTTTTCTTTTTTGTCTTTTTCTATTTTCTTAGTAAATACTAGTTTTAATCTTTAAAAATTCATAAAAAATCCAAAAATTAATAAAAAAATATTTTTCTTTTTTATAAAATTTTCTTTTGTCATTTAGTGTCTAGGAAAAATATAAAATTTAGTATAGGCTAATTTTTCTTAAATTTCAGTCTTAGACCCGTTTTACCGGGTTGCGTTTTTACCGATTCTTTTCGTTCTACATTCAAACGTACCTCCGTTTAGTTCTAGTTTCTTTATTTTTTCAAATTACGATAATTAGGATTAATTTTGGATTTTAATTTATATTAGCAAAAAAAAAAAAAATTTATTTCTTAATTTTTAGTATTTAGGTTTCCCGATACCTGATTCTGTTCCCCGTATTTTAGTATAGATTTAATTTTAGGATTTCCCTATAACTAATTTTGTTTCCCGTAGTTTTTAAGATCCCCATTTCCTATATCTGTTTCCCGTAGATTAAATTAGGTTTTATTTAATTAATTTTAGTGGTAATTATATCAGTGTTTCCATCATATATTCTCCGTCATTCAATTTCTCATCAAACCAGGATTATTTTCAATTGCAGCCTCGTTGGGACATACGACCCGGGAATATCTCTTCCGGAATCTTTTTATTATTGATTCTTTCTTGTGTATTTTATCCTTTTGTGGAATTTGACCTTTTGCCTTGGTCAAGGGCATTCGGTTAGAATCTGCATTAGGGTTGCTATATAAGTGTGTGCTAACAACGAATCACCATACCTGAGCCTAATACAATTAATAAGCGTTCATAAATGGATCAACAATTGATAACCGTTCAAATCAAGCACAGGTACAAACCACCCGAATAGTCAAAAACAAAGCCTACATAGGCAAATTTTAAGGAGCATTCAAAGATCGAAGTGATCGAGGCTTCATTGACAATAACTGCTCCACAGTAGCATAAGGATTCGAAGTGAACTCAAATAAGAAGGGGTAGGAAGCATTGGCCATATCTACTCTGGCTCGATCATACTCATCTTTCGAAGATGTACGATAGTTGGACATCCTTTCAAGAATAAAAGGCTCCTTCAACTTGGTTACTTCTTCAAATGCAGTGCATCTACAATGAATGATAGCTGCCCTAACAAGCCTAGCAACAAGGACACCCATCTCATCACTATGACCAAGTTTCATTGTTATGTCAGGAATGACCTTTGATACTATGGCGGCCCTATCCTGTCTCAAGCTATCAATCTCCTAAAACACCTGGATTTTAGAAGCCTTGAGTCTCTCCCTTTTAGACTCAAGACCTTTGACATTGACGCAAAGAAGGGACAGAGTCTGTTCATAATTAGCCCATTTCATCTCCTAAAGTAGAAGCCTACCATACTCATTGTGAAGACCATTCACTTGACCCTGTAAAGTCTTAATTTCGGAGCGCATGTCAGAAACAAGAGGATTTTTATCTAAATCTTGAAGGGCTTCATTGAATTTCTTTTCAAGCTTAGCATAGGCCTTATCCCTCTTGATCTCTCTCTCTCTCGAATGGCATCGCAAGATGCCTTGGCTTTATGCAATGCAAAAATAAGCTCCTGAGTCCTACTGTTTAACATATTTTCTAAAACAGCTTGGCGCATGTAGGCTCTATCATGTATATCACAGAGCTCTTCTATGCTAATATCCCTTAAATGATGCTTACAAGAAGGAGGAGTGACATGAGCAACAACCCAGTGGCAATCAGTGGCATCCTTTAATTCCTTGGCAGAAGGAAACTCTATAAGAGCAACAAGAAGAAAAGGAAATTAGTAAAATGGTCAACGAAGGTAAGAATACTCCATACACAGGCTCAAATTTACCATGTATATTAGGATCACTATCAACATCATGAGGAGTTAAGGCATCACCAGCAACCTTACATACCTAAACAAGAGCCTTTTGAGCCCTGTGGTGAGAACCCTCTTGAAGGGCATCAGCAACAAGTTTCCTTTTCCCCACAGCCTTCGACTTCTCACCCACCTCAAGGAAAGAAGTTGTAGAGGGATGCACAGGGGGTAACTCATCATCAAAAGAGGTATTACTGGAATTAATGGTATTATCAGCAACATTTGAAGGAGCACAACAGATATGGGCTCCGCGTTAATAATGGGAGTTTTGTTGTTTATAGTCTTTGTAGACAGAGAACCTTGATTGTCATCGAAACCTCCCTTAGGAAGGAAGTTAAACTCACCATCAACTCCTTGGATCATAAAACTACTGAAATCCATTTCTACAAAACACAAAACATCACAACATCAGTCACAAGACAAAACATGTCAAGTAACACATTACATAACAAACCAACCCGTACCCTGTCCATGATGATAAATAACAAGCCTTTTAGGGCTATATTTCTAAGAGGTCTTTAGACCTGTAAGATAAAGTATGGGGTCTGAAAAGGTCTGAATGATACAAGGATAAGAGGATATTTGGGTGTACAAAGGGTCATCTTGAGGTTGCATAGGAATCTTATCTTTAAAGGATTTTTGTCTAGTTTATTATCTTCAAGAAGAAGTTCCAAGTATTTGGAAAGGATTATCTTGTTCTCTATATAGAAGAAACTAACTTTCTAGTTCTCAAGATGAGTTACGGGTTTTATTAAGGCTTTGGGCACATCAGAACCACCTCTATTAGAAAGGGTCAACCAGTCACCAGCGCGACCAAGGTTAAAGAAAGACCAAAGGAAGGGTCGCTACCATAAGCCTTGCACATTACGGAAAAAGTCATCAGCTTTATCATACCGAAGGGATTAAAGCGTGATATATGTACCTTGAAGTAGTTTAACACTTCGCATATGAACAAAGCAATAGGGAGTCTTAGGTTGGAAAGAGAGAAGTGATGAGTATATACAGACCAACAAAACCTAAAGGGGCATCATAAATGGTCTTAGACTTTTTGGGAAGAATAACCATGATAGACTAAGGAATGTCATAATTGTGAAGAAATTGATTAAGTTGTTATTTTAATAAGGTACATGTTTGGGTAGAAATGATGAATTTGGAATCCATGAAAGATCAAGGAAAGAAGTAATTACCTTATGGAACGATGACTTATAAGTGGAATTGAAGAGGGTAACGGGAGGCAGTAGTATGCAAAGTCGTAGTAGTAGTTTATTTAATAACAGAGGGTGAATCAAATAGGATCGTACGCGTGTCCAGGAAGATTGAAGAAATTTTGAAATTTAAATTTCAATTTGGTTGTAATACGTGCACATTTCTCAAGGAAGACTATTCTTAACTAACTCCTCGTAAAGCAGAGAGTAGCATTTAATGCATACATCACATGTTCCTGGACCTTTAATATGGCCTCTAAGAGATTTGTTGTTTGAAGTCGAAAGCAATGCATTCATAGATGCATATATTACATTCGACTAGGGGGCTTGATGACGTACCCCCCTCTCTGGCTCGAAGGTCTCCCCTTCGAGCTCAAACATGATCCTCTTTCTAATTACACTATAGGGTCTTCGAATAGTTTCGAGTTATGTAAAATCATCTTCTAGATGATTACCAGTATAGGAATCTGCCACGCGAAGGCCTACACCCTTCGCAAGAGGTCTTCGACCAAACTAGGGTAAAGGTCTGGATAACTCAAAACCCATTTTCGCCCTCTCTACTAAGGCTTTCTCGCCAAGGTAGAGATCATAGTACACAGTTCCTGCAATCACCTCTTAAATCGTGGGACACCCCCAAGTTTACCAGTTTTTGTGCTAGGCCTCGTCCATCCTATTTTCACACCTATAAATAGATGGTTAGGTCTCCAAGTATGACTAACACTTTCATACACACTCATTTTACCTTACTTTATGTTACAAAGCACATACTTACTCTCACGTTGGAGGTGATTCATAAGGACACCCCCTGTGCTTCACTTAACATAGTGTTTCCATTTGTGTTGACACATGTTATCCAAGACTTGGCAATTTAGCAACCATCACAAGAACTCTTCGATCCCTTCGAAGCCTGATCGTGCCCATAATTGCAAAATCAATGTCCTAATAAGATTATAGATGATCTCTTTTGGCTCTAGACTCAATAGTGTACATTTGGTTTTGGTAGTCAAAACAAAAATGTTTTGAGAGATTATGAGTGGCTAGGGAGGGTTGTGCATTGCATCACCAGGTCCATGATGTCAGTCTTCAATGTCAGCATCATCATTGTGATTCTGATATCAGATGTATTAACCTGGTTTTACCTAGGTGTAAGGAGGGCTTCTTTCTTTTCACCCTTTATCTTAACTTTTCTTTTTAATTCTTCAACCCCTTTAGTGCTTACCGAGAGAGACAAAGATCATAAGTTGGGTACCTTTGTTGGGTTTGTTCTAAGCACTAGCTCCATCTTTTGCGAACAATATTATAACAACCTAAGAATTTTTCATCAAATGCAAAACCATTTACTATTATCACAATTGGTACGGGGAAATGTTTTTGCTTAATGACCATTACTTATAATATCTCGTATAGTCCCATGAACTAAAATTAGACAAGCTCAGCAACCTATCTATGGCAATTCCTGTCCTTCATAATATGTCATAGCAAACATCATAATCATACAAGTCAATATCATAATAGTCATTATTACAAGTACATTATTCCTCTAATGTACGCAATCGCTAAGTATATCTAAACGAGGCTTTAAACCATATATCATATATCTTTTACACTAAACCGCTAAATTTCGTAAAAGGGTTAATATCTAAAGTGAATGCACAAGTTTACTTAAAGCAAGATGTTACAAAGTAATATAACATCTCATTTTAAAATATAAAAACTAAAACGCCCTCTAAGTCAAGTATAGAGTTTTCAAAGCACAATGTAACAAGACATTGATGGCACAATATCCAAAGTAGGCCATCTTACCGTCCTGTTTTACTAATTAATCCTTGTACAATATATTAAGTACAAGTATAAACAAGTACATGCATTTCATTTTCCCAACCTAAATTCATTCTCAGTTATCAGGAATTTCAAAAGAAAAAAGCCGAGTTATAGAAACCTAAACCGATGCTAAGCTAATAAATCATGATCCCGTTTATCAATTATTTATCTGTTATAAAATAAAACCTCAACCAACAACATCGAAGATAAGTTATAGATAACCGTTAATTACAATCATATAAATCCTATTCAATCAATATTTCATCATTACTAACATCATACTTATGATCATTTGTATCTTAAAAGCGAATGCCAAGGAAGACCCTGAAATGTACCTATGGTTTCGATTTGATCCTCCGTTTACTTCGTTCTAACCATTTAATCCAAACAATCAACTAAGAAGCCACGTAAACTCATAATATGAGTTTACAAATCATTATTTATCATTATCTTAGCAATGTCCAAGGAATCAAAGCCTAGAAAAGACTAACAAATCCAATATGAACCCTAATCCAACCTACGGCTTAATTATCTCATTTCGACCCATTTCAACTTAAACCAATGATCAATTCTCATTTATAATCCTTAATACAAGGTCTAGGGTCAGTATTCTATCATCTTAGATCCATTACACACGAATTATAAGCATGAAAAGACAAGAAAACCCTAATTAGCATCACCATTGAGAACCCCAGCGACCCCTCCCATTTCTTCATTTTAGACTAGTCGGACCGTTTATAGCTCAAACCAATTGCTAAATCCTATTGAAAATCCTTATTATAAACCCTAAGATCATATTCTAATCACTTTTGATCATTGTACACGAAAGGTAAGCCCAAAAACTCACAAAACCCAAACCGAACCCAAAATAGACCCGTGAAGGTTCATGGCTCATTTTTACCCATTTAAAACTCTTCCCATGTGCAAAGCACCTCAATGAATCACCCACCAAGACTAGCGGATCCCAAACATGTATCCTCAAGCAGCTTAGTACCTGCTTAAACAATCCCTTGGCCAAAATTTAACAACATAACCCCTTTTAGCTCAAAAACAACCACAAACACAAAACAAGCAAACACCGTGGCAGCCTCCCATGGTATCCAACACCATTGCTCTACATCCTAGACCTCCACATCTGGTTTTATAGCTTCAACACATCCCCTACTAGACCTCTACACAATGTCCTTACATAGATAAGGTTACTTAACTTCCATACCTTTGCAAACGAGTAATAAATAGAGCGGCGTCTAGTCTTCATTCAAACATAATCGCACTTCCACCTTCATCTTTCAATATAAACCATTTTGGAGTAATCTTTGCTCCATATGAACCTAGGATCCATTAAGAATAGTCAATCAAGCGAATTCTTTGGAAGATAGAAGCCTCCGGAATAAGATACAAGGCGTACGAGTGAAATACTACCCGAAAACAACCCATCTTCCTTCCACCATTTATGCTCCTTGAATCACAACCCAGGTTTCTGGATGTTCTACTACCTGATACTAATAAACCCCATTAAATTGTTCATAGGATCCTAAATGAAACTCTTGATAAAGGTTTCATACGCAATTCATGCTCATTTTCCATTTTGATACCTAATCCGTACACCCGAAATCCCTAATTTTTCGTGTTTCTTAAAACTAAATGGTTATAATGGTTAAATAGTTTTATAACCTATCCTAGTCAAGCTTTAAATAATGTTAAAATAACCACTTTAATTGATTGTCAAGAGCAGAACCCATGGCTTCCTTAACCTCCTCATCTCCAATTGACTATAAATAGCACCCTTGTATCTCCATTCAAACTCGTACCAACCATTTTCTTTCTATAAACCCTTAAGGCAGCAATACTCTGCTCCCATATGATCCTAGGATCATAAAATACGTTCAAGGAGTGAAGCCTTGAAAAATTGAAGCCCCGGAGTCGTTATTCTAGGCGTACGAAGCCGAAAGTCCCGATTTTGACCCGTTTCTAAGCTATAAGCTCAAACCCAGGTTTTGGATTTTCTAATTCTGCTCCTACACTCTTATAATGTTCATATGATCCTAAATATACTCTTGTTAAAGTTTCATAACCCAATTCATGCTCATTTTCCATTTTGATCCAAAACCGTACACTTGAAACCCTAATTTGACCCATTTTACTTACTAGCTTAACGAATCATTATTTTAAACTTGTGTTGCGTTAAATCTTCATATTTTAGTTTATTATAACTTATAAATGTCTAATGAAATGTTAAAATAAGCTTGCATGGCAATTTGGACATGTTTGGTAATTATAATCCATGCAAAGGGTATATATCGTAACTTTCGGAAACTTATAACTAAAAGGACTAAAAGTGTCATTTTATCAAACCTTAGGGTCTAAAATGTAACATTTTGAAAAAGTATAAAATCATATCCAAAACATTATCTGACATAACTTTAATTAACGCTTCTCATGCTTAACATTTCCAGATATTGATTAAAATGCTTAAAACCGATCATCCGGAAGCTATATTGTACCACAATACTAGGGAGCTTCATATTAAGATGTTCCATCTCGATATTACGTTCTGACTGAGTGGTTGGGTTTATGATTTAAAGTGCCCTCGCTCCTCAAACATTTATAGAATGGCTTCTAACATATGATGGCCCGAACGGTGATACAATAATTCCAAACTCTTCAATCAAACTCATAACTCTTAAACCAAAGTTCTAAAGTACAATCTTCCTAAGACTTGACATATTCTACTCAGGTTGTGTGACGTGGCTGTTTACTATCATTTTACTATATCAACATTCCCCGGTTAAGATTGTGATAAGGTCGTCAGCTTTCATTTTGGATATATTTATTGCAACTACCTATCAGGTGAAGTTCATAACCTCGCCTTTACTTATTTACATGTTTTATAAACCCGCGAGGGGGATACATGCTTGTTACAAACTCTTTTATATACTCATAACAATGTGATTACTTTTCAAAGACTTAATGAGTTCATAATCTCACAGGATTTATAAACCTGTAATATCTGCTGTAAACCATGAATGCAAGTGTTCTCTAAACTATATGCTATCCTGATATATTATTGCCTAAGTACATAAAGATATCTATTTGGGTAATATCTCCCAATATCTCTTTGGGTAGTATCTCCCAATATCTCTTTGGGTAGTATCTCCCAATATCTCTTTAATATCTCTTTATGTGATTCATGAGTTTAGGATGATAATACTGTTCACTATGACAATAATGTTCTTCATGATAATTATTCCTGCAATACCAATATTTCCAATTATGATAACTTGTATTCAACTATTACATTTCAAACCTATGAATTTCACTCAACCTTTGTGTTGACTTTTTAGCATGTTTATCTCAGGTAATTGAGCAAGTTGCGGCACGGAGTGGCATGGACTCGAAGATGGCTGAACTGTTATCATTCAAACATGATGTTTTAGATTTTGGGACCTGCATTTTGTAAAAACTCTGATTATAATGAATGATAACTAAATTTTTTTCAACAACGTCTCTTTTAAAGTTGTTTTCTATGATTATGATTGTTGTATCCATGAAGTAATACCCCAGATTAGCTTCCGCTGCTATATTGTAAAAATGGGGGTGTTACAACTATTCCCTTATTCTCATTTTTACTCCTTTTTTATATCATACCTATGGATTTCTAAACTAACTAGTGGAATGTCCCTGTGTAGATCCCTCCAGTTATGGCTAGATTGTGGCAACGTATACCTATACCTAACCACCTTATAACTCAAAATAATTAAATACATGGTCAGTCTTTTGGTATCATTCACAGCCTTAAAACCATTTGTAATGCTCCCCCTCAACATGTGCATCAATATTCAAAAATATTTAGCACATAAAGGGAGAAGCATTGAGTCATTAAATTCACATCTTTAGTCATATATTTTAATCACATTTTCTCCCCTAATCAAAAATGTCAAATCTCTTGATATTTTAGATATCAATTGATTCAAATATTAATGCTTTCGGGGAAAAAATGTCCAATTATTAACAAGCTGATTAATGGAAGATTTGTAATGCTCTCCCTCAATGTTTGAGGGTGTATAAGAAAGTGCTGAGTACAATAATTTGAATTTTTTTGAATTTACTAAGAAGTTCTTGAAAAACTTTGTACTCGAGCACTCCTTATTATCACCATTAAGTCTACACTACATATATACATATTCACAAGTTTATAATGTACGAAATGACCTTATAATGACAAACACAATATGACAAAGTCATATTGTTCATTGAAGTAGCCGAAGGTCAGTTCTGTAGTGTCTCCTACCAACAAACTTTTTAAAGCTCCTCATCATCCTTGTTTCCTTCAGCTTCATGCCAATAGCCTTGATCATGATATGAGGTCTTTTCTTTTCTAATGAACTCCATCTTCTCTACGGCAAGTACTCCATTTGGATATTCTTAGTGATGTCATCAAGCGAAGTTCGAAGCCTTGTTGATGTGCCATCACTGAACTTGTAGAGTTCATCTAAGCGCATCAACCTGTTTCTCCCTTGGCTGTCAACATAAATGAATCCTTGAGGGTCTTGATATGGAGTGTATGGGTCCCTTTTCTTAATGTTGAGTCTCATATTTTTTGGCTTGGTGACGTTAATCTTCTTCTGGTAACTTTCGACTCCTATTTGAAGATCTTCGACTCTCTTTTGAATAACCATAATTCTGGTGAACATTTGTAGTGCTATAGCAAAGTCGGAAACATCATCGCCTGAGAGATTGGTGAGCCTATTCTAAACAACAAGGATCATCATGTCCTCGATGTTATTGATACGAAGTCTTGGGAAGTCGCCTTCCTTGAATGAGTAAAGTTTGTTATCAGCTCTTTATACTTCAATCTCTCTCAGATACCCATACCCATGTTTCCGCATAACCTCGACCCTAGTCACTGCCAAAATATGTTTAGTCGAATACACGTCATGACTGGATTCTAAGCCTTGTGCATACGCATAAAAGGTCATACGCTGTTTTCTCCAATAAGAAATACCCCATAATGCATATTTATCATAGGAAACTTTAATAGGACTCCATATGTTTTGAACCATGTCTTCAATGCCTTAAAGATCATACTGAGCGACCTTTGTATTTGTTGTGGAAGTCGTATAGGTCATAGTAAAAATTCCTCCTTGTAGATACTTGAGATCGTTGTTGAAGAAGTAGTCAACCCGTACCATTTGATGATTTCCATTCATGACTAAAGGAAGGGGTTTGGTAAGATCAAATGGATAATCACCACCTTCTGGGTTGTCCTAATCAAGTTTCTCTGATAGAGCTTTGTAACATTCTTCAAAGTCATATTCCAACTCAGCAAAATTGGAATGTGTGCCTTTAAGAAGTTTGAATGCTGGCCTTAACAGGGTTTCTTGAGTCAGATTGGTGATCTTCAGGCCATTCATGATGTACGCAGAGAAGTCTATAGGAGTGCTCATCAATTCATCAATGGGTTTTGATGGTTTATCAGAAGAAGATGCACGGGTCATTAACTAGCTTTAAGTTGGTCCTTGTTATGGAGTCTTGCCAACATTCTAATCAGGATCAGTGGGTTCTTCAGGTTGTTTAGGTTTGGTAAACCAGTCACGTTTAGATGCAACCTTTTTCTTAGGTTCTTTATCATCATTACCCAGATTCTCTTCTTGATCTTGCGGCATATCAGAATCTACAACCTCAAACTCTGGTTCCTCTGCATGAACAGACTTTCTAGAAGATTTTCATTGAGTCTTGGTGCCTTTGGATGAGCCAAACTTTGATTCTTTAGTTTTAGGAACTTTTGTTGGTTCAACATCCTTGCTTGTCTTCCTCTTCTTCAACCTTCGGTCTGATCCAGTGGAAGGGTCTTCATATTTATCTTTGTCTTTTTGGCTTTTCTCTACGGATAAACTTACATAAGTGAGATGTGTCTATTGACGGAGGTTTATAAGACTGAAATCAATCCATCATAGCATTCTCTATGTTCAGTAGCTTTCAGATATGATTGACTTTTATCCATTTTTTCTATAAGAATCTTCTTTAACTCAAATTCTATAAGCGAAGCAGCAACCTTATATGTAGAATGTAGTTGAGAAGATTCCTTGGCTAGAACTGCATGTTCAAGTGACTCAATAACCATGATTTTGATCACTGAAGGAGCAAAGTTAGACACTTCCTTTGGCAGAATTTAAGGAAGTTAAATCTTGACATTCTTTGTAATCTTAGCAGTGATGGATGCCGAAAGGTAGCTCATGAATTCATCTTTGGTTGCTCCTAGCCTTGAGTCTAGATGTTCATCTACTAGAGCAGTCACTTGAGTGTTCAGAAGATCATCCTTTTTAAGTTTAGCAACTTCTTTCTCTAAAGCTGAGACTATGTTGTTAAATTGGAAGACGAATGCAGAATTTGGAAGTACAGATAGAGGATTTGATGCTTCAGTTGTTGGTGGTGGTGTTGGTGTTGATTATGGTGGTGGAGGAGTAAAGGATGATAATGATTGTGGGATGCCAATGGTGTATAGAGGTGCAGATTCAGTGATAACCAAAACAGGTATTGCAAGGAGTGTAGGTGTTTGATTACTTGGTACTTCATGATGGACATGAACATCCATTAGAGAAACAATTTTTGCATCTGTGTGGGGAATATCTAAAAAATTTAAGAATTTAGATTCCAAGTCGGATGAATGGGAAGAGCTAGTAACTGGAACTTCAGTCTTCTTTGCAATAGTAAAAATTGTCACATGAGCATCTTTTATGACTTGATTGAGTGTGATCTCTATATTTCATTCCCTTGCTTGACGTTAATCATTTCAGCATCGGTACCCACCTTTTGAATAAACCTTTCATCAGTATTAACTGGTTCATTCAACCTTACATCCACATCATCGTCGAACTGATTGGTAGTATAATCCATTGCTTTATCCTCATCACCTTCAGCTTTATTTTCAACCTTTGATTCTACATTGGTTTCATCTTCTTCATTAGTAGAAGCATAGTTGGATGAGGTTTTAACAGATTCGTCCTCCTTTTCTTCTTCATCATCTTCAACCTCTTCTTCATTCTCCTCTTAATTAGATTTGGAACCTGTTTCATTCTCATCAGATTCATGCTTGGATTCCGACCCTTTTTCTTTGTCAGATTGGGTATTGTCATCATCATTGTCACTCTCTTGA
>BQNB010169343.1:0-13791 GCA_026074375.1 Tanacetum coccineum | reverse complement strand
TGACTTTCTCATCAACAAGCTTGGTGTGAGAAGTATGTCCCCTGAGACTTTGCAAAAATTGGTCAACGAAGACGAAGAGTAATGGTGGTAAACTCTTTACATATCCTCTGTATCATATGTATATAAGAAAATCAGAAAAACCCAAAAAGATTTTTCATTTTATATAAACTTTTCAAAAAGAAAATACAAAAAAAAATCAAAAAATATAAAGGTGTTCATGACATGTCTTCTGAAAATCGATAACATTTACGGCCTTAGAAATGTCATTTAATAATGATACGAGGCTGTAAATGAAGTTCGAGCAGAAGTTCAAATAGTTTTCAAAACATGTCAAATGGCTTGCTATTATTTACGATAGCAACCCGGTCTTCAATTTAAAGGCAAGTATTTCGCCAAAAATAAAATTTGACCTCACAATGGAAAATTAATTTTTCTCGGGAATGAATTACTTCATATTCATTCAAAGGCTTGTGTTTACTTTGCAACACAAACCGTGCTTCCTATATTATAAAAGTGTACGTGTTAGTGCATTTATTTATGTCAACGAGAGAAATCTTGTTTTTAATGGTGTTGTTTTTGAAGAATAATTAAATGATATCAATTTCTCATTTGAAAAGATTTTTTAAAAAGAAGTTTCTATCACTAAAACAATGTCTACAACTCTTTAAATAGAAAACAAGATATTATTTGAGGGGGAGAAATAGTCAAATTCTTTCAAAAATAAGGATCTTTTAAAAAAGTCATCTCAGAATAAATGGAAAAAGGTTTTTATCAATAACGGATTATCAGTTAAAAGGGGAGTTAATTTATTTGTAACTCAATTGGTCTTAAAATGTTATTGAATTTAATCTTTAAGGGGCTAAATGGCAAAATATAGGAATTATAATCTTAGTTATAAACTTAAAGGGTTCATATCATTTCTATAACTTAGATAGACTTTGCATTAAGTTTAAATTAGAAATAGAAAAGACTGAAACTACAAGGACTATTTATGTCATTTAACAAACATAAACCGGTTATAATTTAAAAAAAAATCACATTTCGCTCCACACTTATTCATTTTCACAATCTCACATTTCTCTCATACACACATTTCGCTTCACTCATAATCGAAAATTCATACGTAGTTTTCAAGGCTCAAGATTTTCACCTACTCGGTCGTTACCCATTACTCATCATCCTGGTAAATCGAATTAGCTTATAAGTCTTTTTTTCACCCGTAATCAATTAAAACATTTTAGGGTTCATAAGAAAAAAGTTGTAGTTTTTGCCTAATTTGCCTAATTAGAAAAGTTGTACTTTGAGGTTCGTCAGATCAAAATCTGGTGTAAGTTTGCTCGTGTGATGTGGGAATGTGTTTGTAAGTTATTCTAGGCCCCTAGGTGAATATTATGTGTTTAGAATGGTCCTTAACATGGTTGCCATGTGATTTGTCTCCTTTGTGTGCTCGAATTTGAAATTGCATGCTCGAATTTGAAATTGCATGCTCAAAATGTTATTTAATCTTGTGATTTATGTTTTTGTGTGATGTTAGTATTGATTTGTGATGATTGCTAGAGGAGATTATAGGTTGTCAAGTGGTAAAAAATTATTGATCCCAACTTAAGATCGGATCCTTAGCTTGTAAAGGTTAAGTTACTTTGGATAAATCCAAAACAACTATGGTAGAAACTTTGTGAATACTAAAGAGTATGCGGAATCTACTCTTTAATACTTAGAAGAATATTAATGAAACAGTAAACTGTATAAACAATGATATCACTGAAAAGCTCCAATATTATTAATAATACGAGTACTCTGTGTAGTACTAGGGTTTACAACCTTGAAGCTATATATCAAAACGTATGAATGTGTATCTGTATGTGTGTCAATAACCATAACCTAGGATCTCCTTTTATACACCAAGGAGTCCTTTACAAGATAACTACAAATCTTCTATAATTCTAAAAGATAACTGCAAATCTTCTAACTTAATAAGATATACATATCTTTTACAAAAATATCTCATACTTATCCCGTAAGTAATCTTGATAAACAATCTTCATCTTTATCCTTCTGACAGTAGAAACTCTTCTAGCAGTTGTAATCTTTCAGCAGTTGTAAGCAGCAACATTAACTTTTATTCTAGACACTAGCACTAATGTGTTCTAAGCTCGTAGTATCTACTTTAGAATATTTTCTTCTTTTCTTTAATATCAGCAGTACTTAAGTTATCACTAGCATTAGTACTAACTTTATGCTAACAGTTGTAACTTTACTTAAGCAGTTCTAAATACAATAGCAGTACTAAGTTAAACATAATAGTATTAACTTTTATACTACCAGTATTAACTACTTAGTAGTATTTCTTCTAAGTCTCTGAGCAGTCTTAACTTCCATTAGCAGTAGTAATATATACTAGCAGTAGTAACTCTAACCTTAGCAGCAGTTACTTCCAAACAGCATCAAGAAGCTTTTAATCCCAACAATCCTCCCCTAAACTTGATATTCTTCTTCTGAATCTCAAGTTTCTTCATTAAAAGTCTTCACCATCACCAGGAGGATGCATTCAAACACTTCCAGGATTCTTGCACTGTTTTGTCATGAGTTTAAGAAGTTGATAGCACATCTCATTCCAATGGTCAGTTTGAAGCTTCTTGTTGAGCATTTTTGTGATTGTTGCAGGTGTGAGTGGATACTTTTTCTCTACCAGCATAAAGATATGTAGATTCTAAAATCTCACAAAATGTACTCCATTAGGAGAAAATAGCTTCCAAACTGTCACATTGTATCCTTGTAGATTTATCCATACTCCACTTTCTACATCAGGTTCAAACATTACCTTCAGATTACCCCATAATGTTGGATCCCTTACTGAATGGATCTTTAACCTTTAGCTTATAAAGGGTTTGTTACTCTAGATAAATCTAAAGCAACAATGGTGAAACAATAACTAAACACTATTGATTATGCAGAATCTATTCAATAATGCTAAGATAGAAACAATAATAGTAAAAAATAAGAGATCTTATAACTATTCAATCTAACACTCCCTATATCTGGCATATTATGTATGTTTTTCCATACGCTCTATATTAGAATCTGACTTAAGCTCGCACTAGAAGTCAATCAGACATCAAGGGCCACCCTAATTATGAAAAAAAAGAACTAACATAATCATGTCCAATCACCTAACCCCAATCCCCCTTCAAAGCTCCCACCTGCCCCTCCCGCATCGCTGCCGACCCCTCCTAAGCAGCCGCCCGCCGCGACACCTCGCTCTTGATACACTTTGTTGCTCTCTATCCGATTCCACCCCCTCCAACTATGACTAGGGTTCCTTTTATAGACTACTAAGGAAATTCCTCTAATAGGCTATTACACAAAACTGCATACATAGTAATCTGCTTATCCTTTCCTAAGATATTCATGGCATATCTCATAAAACTGATACTAATTATTTTCTCATATAAACGGTAATATCTATATGATCAGTACTAACATTTTGTCACTAGTCAGTACAAACTTACTACTAAGCGGTTACTAAAATATATAAACTAACTGGTACTACGTCAGGAATGTCATAATTTCCCCCCGAACAATCTCCCCTAAACATGATTGTTGAATTGGTTTAACTTCATGTTTCTTTAGTTATGTTAACTTGCTTGTAGACCAAGAGGATGTATCAAACACTTCTATTCTTCAAATCTCTCATTTTGTTGAACTTGCATCAGTATCAACTCTACAAACCTTGATTTTCTTTAAGTGTCCTTTCTTATCAGCCAACACAACAATTCTAAACTAAGTTTGGCTTTGTGTTTTTGGCAACTACCAGCCATTCAAGGATTTGATATTCCTATACCAGTAGTGTTTGCTCTAGGATAGCCAATACTCTTTCATTGTAAACAACAAGGTGTGTGATATCCATTTATAGTTTTGAGGTAAACTATCAATAAATCAACGGATTTTAATTTGTCTTTACCAAAAAGCCGTTTGCTTTTGGACTAGGCAATGCTTCATTGCTTATATATGGGTGCATTGATAACCATATAGTGTTTAGCAAAACTATTCGCTATCAACCTATTTGTTAGTCTTTTACCAGAAACGTTTGATCCTTGGACTAGCCAACTCTTCACTATGAAGCAAGGTGAGTTAAGAACCATTAAAATCTTTTGGTTAAATTTAACATAAAGATTTGGAAGTTCTTTACCACAAGTGTTGCTTATGGACTAGCCAGTTCTTATGTTTGTTAAACATGGTGAACTGATGACCATTTGTTGTGTGGTTTTGAAACCAACACTCAAAGATCCTTCTCACTTCCATCTTGGCCTCCAAACTCATCAATATGTTGCTCAATAAACCTTAGCAAATCAAATACAGTATCATCATCAGATACAACTGTCAATCTTAGATCCATCATCCTCTCAAGTGTGTTTTTAGTAAGAGGATATCTTCTTCTTGCCTAGCATATTGATCTTTTAGTTCCCCATATTCTAGTTCGTGACATGAACTCGATAGTTTCATAGAATATCTAGCTTTGAAGCTTCCACTCTTCTTGATTCTTCCAGAGTTCATCATCTTCCTTTGACTTAAACATAATCCTCAAATCACCCCAAAGAAGTAGATCAATTCCTTCTGGTGGGTGTTGCTTTCAAACCTTTTTTCAATTAATAGACTATGTATTCTCAACTTGATACATTCCTATCAAAAATTTAATCATCTCAGAAAGGTACTTTATCACCGCTTGAACTTCCATCAGCTCTAAAAACTCTGTAGTAAATCAACTCTCTTCCAAAATGACCATAATCATAAAATTTTGATTCCCAGTTGATGATAGGATACCTAGTGCCTAGAACTTCATAATCAATCTTTTCTTCTTCTTCAGGAACTATCTTTAGAAAGGTTCTTAGTTGATTCTCCTCTTCATGATCAGAATCAGTCTTTTGCCTTTTAGACCTCTTTGGAGCTTTCATCTTAAGTCTCCTTCCTGATCTTTTCCTGATATTCTCCTTAGGTTCTTTAATTTTAGCTTTAACCTTAGTACTTTCAGGTTCTTCAGAAACCTCTTCTTTATCCATACCAGCTGCTTTCTCGTTCATCTTTTCATCAGTTTTTTCATCTTTTGCATAGAAACATTTGGAATGAAATTTTCATTTGCCCTTTTTACCTTTTCATACATCACTTGTATTTCTTTAAACTTCTTTTTGTTCAGCTGAGCATGTCTGTATCCACCTACATACTTCAAGTATGTCATCATTTGGTTTCTCAGCTGATTTCTTGTAGGAAGCTTGTTTCTGATAGCCTCAGATCTTTGTTGAGCAAGAAATCTTCTGTAACACCCCCAAAAATCACAACGCAGCGGAATACCACTTGGGGTGCTACTTCATAGTCCATACGCACAAGTCACAGAAAACGACCTCAAAAGAGACGTTTAAATAAATTTCACATTCGTTATATGAAAATCAGAGTTTACAAAGGGTCCCATTTATAATGCAATAGAAACATTTTGTTTAAAACGTTTGTCGAATAGTACTCAAGTTATTAAGCCTTCAAAAATATATCCGCGCTACACAAATGCTCCCAATGCTCCACTAGCAAAATGATAACCTGAGAAAATACATGCTAAAACGTCAACAATAATGTTGGTGAATTCATAGGTTTAAGTAAAAGCAGTGTTGAAATAATTTAAGAAATATTTTAGTAAGAAAAGTAGCGTTACAGCATTTCAAAGTGTTATTTTTGAAATCCAAGTAGTGATTCAGTAAATCAAGTAATGTTGAGTAATGGACCATAAGATCTTAGTAGTGTCGATAATGGGAAACAAATTCACCACAGGTCTAGAATTTAAACATGTATTATTGCACTAAGCTATGTCACCGAACCTTAACATTACTATCATCAAATCAGTAATGTAAAAATATGCCACCAAGCAGGGAAACAGGTATGCTGCCAAACAACTAACGTATTATTCTTTTTTTAAATGGTAATGCGCCACATGGTTATCTAGAAACCATATCCCGGGCGGGGATTGTCAGTCCCGATAGATCTATCCACAACACTCGCGCTTACTCAGCCGGTATTTAACGGTTCATGATAGAAAAGGGGACTTTAAATTGGCAAAGGATATTGGCAATTATATGATCTGGATTAGCATAAAAATTGGAAAAACACTGGTATCCATTGTAAAACAATCTTGTTGTTCACTAAATTCACAGTTTTATATAGGTTATTCAATGTCTCATATCATGTAGTAAGCAAATCAAGCTCTTTATGTAAAAATAGTCGGTAACATTAGTATAAAAATAAATAAGTTTATGTAGTAAAAACAAGCAGTACTCTAACCGAAAATAGTTTAATGAAAAACCATTGAAAGAGAAAAAGGTGGGGCTATGAACTCACCTTAGGAGTGAAGTGAAGAATAAGTCGATTTTGTGGAATGAATGAAAACGCGTCACGGAAAATATCCGGAATGCATCCCTAGTAGATATCGGTAGTTTAAGTACTAAGTACTAATAACATATATAATTCTATATAAGCTACATCACCATCTAAATATGTTTCGTGAAATAATGTTTTAAATCGCATTTTGATAAATAACAATCATGTATTTGAATCTCATTAAAAACCGCGTAACTAGTTTTAACGCCTTTGAAAAATAACATTTATAAAGTTTAAAACAAGTATAAATATTATTTAAGTGATTCCAAAATGTTTCGCAAAAATTTATAAAAAAACGAACCAACACTATTCATCTCAGGAAATAGTGCACAAGTTATAAAGTAGTGTGTAACTTTCTCGTTTTAAGCCCGTTTCTTACGTTTCTTATGTCCACGTTTTCGTATTAAGACGGAGTTATCCAATAATTTGAACATTTTTCAAATTTTGGACCAACTTTTCAGTGAACAGTAACGTTTACTGATTCACACCAGTTTATTAAATTTTATTTTTATAGTTTTTGTTCATCGTAAACGTCGTATTTTTATTTGTTAGTCCGTTTTAGCGATTCTTTCGAGCACGTCTTCGTTTTTAAAAGTTCTATCATATTAATGATGTTTTCAAAAATAAAATGTCCTGATGAACAATAACTTTTTTTATAAATTTTATTTTATAAAACCCGATATTACGTTTAAAACATATATTTTGCCGTATCTTTTCGTTATTAATCGGTTTTTCGAGTTTCTTAACTTTTTGGAATCGTCATGAGACGTACTATCTTTATAAAACACAATATGGCTGTCACAAAATATGAACCAAAAAACGACTCCTTTATATCTTTTATATAACTAATTATAAAAACTTGTTTATATATACTTTTCAATCTAATAAAATACCACAGAGTTTTTACAACCTCTTTATATCATATGTCCTACATATTTATTGTCTATACTTTGTCCATGATGTAGTCCTTATTATCAAGATCACCCAAGTGCAGTTTATTTTTCATGATTAAAGTTTCCTAATGGTGATTTTTCTATATAGAACATATATGTACATAAAATGATAAATGTAAAGTTATAAAGAGTTTTAGATAACCTTAGGATGATGTAATATGATGAACCACAATATCTAAACCCTAGTTTAGGATGATAAACAAGCTTACACCACTGCTATAACCCCTAAATCCAAGTGAAAACCTTACCTTTGAACTTTCTTGCTTTACACTTGTAAACTTGTAATACCAACCCTTCTAATCACCTAAGGACATCTTAGATATATAGTAGGAATGTGTGTGATTGTGATAAGTAAAATTTTGTAAGGATTTGGTGTTGGTTTTGGTTTGGACGTGGCTAAAGAGGGAGACAAAGAGAGTTTTTGTGTTGTTTCACCTTAAGAAATGAAAGTGTGTGTTTTCTACAAGTTATACATGCTTCATATACAACTTATACAATACTAGTCAAAGATTTCCATGGAAGTCTTAAGCAAGTCTTTGGTCAAGAAAAACATTAAGAGGGTTTTAAGGAAGGTCTTTGGTCTTTGTCTTGTAAAGTATAGAACATTTCATGGAATTAAGGAACATGTTTTTCAAAGTGATCTATCTTTGTGTTATCTCAAGCTATAATACCGGCATGTATATTGTAGGATAGATATTTTATAAATTTTGGGTATTGGGTATATAAAGTGGGTATTTGTTGAAGCGTTAAGAAATGTTTTGGTGCTTACGTGTATACCTAATGTATCTTAATTGCGAAACGTAAAACGTTTTACGCAACCAATAAAAATAAAAATATAAAAAGTGATTATTACTTTCATGTACAAATAATATATGCTTGATTGAAACTTTAATTCGTTTTGGTTGTCCGTTTACGCTAATTGATAATTTATAGTTACGCCGATTTAACTTAACTAATAAAATTAAAAGTAAACGCGTACGAGAAAAAAAAAATTAGTGAAATATATGACATCGTAAATGACCTGAAAATACGAAATGTTATAGTCTCCTCCGGTTAGAAGAGCCTTGTCCTCAAGGCTCAAGTCGCGACACTTTGACGAAGGTACGGGTTTAGTGAAAAGATGCAGATATTTCTCCCGGAATTGTGTTGATGAAGAGGTGTAGGTTTTAAAGTGACTACTCTTAGCATGACATGGTCTTTCCCGAATGCATAGGTAATCAGTCTATGCACCAAATATACATAGGTGATTAGGCTATGTATATTTGAGGGCCAACGATGCAATGTTCATTTTTGTCAAAATAGTGTGGTGTATGAAATGGTATCAAATAGTTTTATAACGAAAGGAAATAGTCAATAAAGTAAACGTGAAGTAGCTCATAGGGTGACAACAAAATGGTTTATTGGTTGACATTGAGATTGTTTGTAAAGCGATATGTCATAACAAGTATAAAGAATATCCGAACAATCGCAGAAGTAGTCAAAGAAAATAAACGTAAAGAATTATTCAATCAACAAAATGAACGTAAAGAGTCATGTTCTAAAGGTAGGCACTTCACGGTGACACGTATGAGGTGACAAGTTAATTTTCGTACTCCCGTCAACTGGAAGACTTCAAAACGATGGATTACGAAACAACATATGCGATTCAAAATCATAAGAAGAGTGTTCTAACTCGGAGTCGAATGGTAAAGTAACTAGTAGAATTTACAAAATATGCTGAATTTTCGATATCATCAAAAGGGAATAAAGTAAAGTCGCATAAATGGTTGAAGTTAATCGTATGAGATCAAGAAGAAATTAGCCCAAAGATATAGGTATCCTTTTATATAATACAGTATTGACGTTAGGGAGTAAATGAGAAATCGGAAAGTACACGAAAACAGAGTGATCAATAATTTTTATAACAGATGTCCGAATAAGGTAAATAGTAAGACATCATATGATAGACGTAAGAGAACGAAATCATAGTCTAATATTAAATACTCATTATCAATGTAATGGTAGTAAGGATGCAAAAGAGAGCATATAAGTTACCTGGGAACAAGCGCGCGCAGATATCGGATAAAACAAGGAGAGACTCTATATTTTGAAAAAACATGGCATAGTCTAGGTTATGAAATCGACCTAGTTTCTATATGACTTCAAAGCTCTGATACAACTCTGGTTAACACCCCCAAAATTTCAACAACGCAGCAGAATACCACTTGGGGTGCTACTTTATAGTCCATACGCACAAGTCACAGAAAACGACCTCAAAAGAGACGTTTAAAATAAATTTCACATTTGATATATTAAAATCAGAGTTTACAAAGGATCCCATTTATAATGCAATAGAAACATTTTGTTTAAAAGGTTATCGAGGTTACCAAGTTATTAAGCCTTCAAAAATATATCCGCGCTACACCAATGCTCCCAATGCTCCACTAGCAAAATGATAACCTGGAGAAAATACATGCTAAAACGTCAACAATAATGTTGGTGAATTCATAGGTTCTTTGTAAAAGTACCCGTTAAAATAATTTAAAAAGATGTCAGTGAAGAAAGTAGCGTTTACAGTTATTTTCAAAGTGTTATTTCCGAAATCCAAGTAGTAATTCAGTAATTCAAGTAATGTTGAGTAATGGACCACAAGATCTAGTAGTGTAGACAAGGGAAACAAATTCACCAAGTATAGAATGAAACAAGTATTATTGCACTAAGATCATGACATCGAACCTTAGCACGTAATATAATCAAATTAGCAATCGTAATATATGCCCTAAGCAGGAAAAAGGATGCTGCCAAACAACCAACTTATTATTCAAATGTTAAACTGTCGCCTATGGTTATCTAGAAACCATATCCCGGGCGGGGATTGTCAGTCCCGATAGATCTATCTACAACACTTGCGTTTACTCAGCCGGTATTTAACTGTTCATGATAGAAAAGGGGACTTAATTGGCAAAGGGTACTTAGGCAATAATATGATCTGGAATAACATACAATTAAAAAACACTTGTGTCCAAAGTAAAACATCTTGTTGTGCAAAAATCACGATTCTCAATATAGGTATTCAACGATCATCAAATATGTAGTAAGCAAATCAAGCTTTAGTAAAAATAGTTCAGGTAACACTTTACGTATAGAAATCAATAAGTTTATGTAGTAAAACAGAGCATCGTATTCTCACCCTGGAAAACTCACGTTTATGAAACAATTAAAAGAGAAAAGGTGGGGTTATGAACTCACCTTAGGAGTGAAGTGAAGAATAAGTCGAGTGAATGAATGAAAACGGTCAACGAAATAATCCGAAAGTATCCTAAGTAGATATTCGTCGTTATAATACTAAGTACTAAGTACTAATAACATATATAATTCATATCAGCTACATTCCACATCTAATTGTGCTTGTGATATAATGTTTAAATCGCATTTGATATCCAATACTAATCATGTATTTGAATCGTATAATTCGCGTAAAACTAGTTTAATGCCTTTGTAATTAACATTTATTAGAGTTTAAACAAATAGTATAAATATTATTTAAGTGTTCAAAAATGTTTCGCAAAAAATTTGACGAACCAACACTATTCATCTCAGGAAATAGTGCACAAGTTAGAAAATAGTGCGTAACTTTCTCGTTTTAAGCTCGTTTCTTATGTTTTTTATGTCCCCACTTTTGTATTAAAATGAGTTATCAAAATTTGACATTTTTATATTGTTAGTCCTCTGATGAACAGTCATTTTCACTATTCATACCAGTTATAAACTTATTTTTATAGATTTAGTTATCGTAAAACCCGTAAATGGCGTATCTCATTCGTTATAGCTCCGTTTTTAGCGATTCTTTCGAGTACGTTCTCGTAATTAAAAGTTCTATTTATTTATGATGTTTTCCAAAAATAAATACCTCTGATGAACAGTAACTTTTTATAAAAGTATTAATTATCGTAAACTCGTAATTAACGTATCTTCTTCGTTATAAATCGATTTTTCGAGTTTCTTAACTTTTTGGAATCGTCATGAGACGTACTATTTTATAAAAATGTTAAACCTTCTGTTTTATATTCGAACCAAAACAACCTTTTTATAGAATATTTTGTAAAAATAGGTTTTAAAACTTGATTCTGTAACTTTTTATTTAATCACTTGTTATAGTTCAAAGCATAAGTCTTATATATCACATGTCTTACATATTTTAGTGTCATCATATGTCCAAGAGTCAAATGTCTAAGTTAATAAGTCCATAACAACACTTTTAAACCATAAACTTTCTTAAGTAATTTATACTTACTAGTTTATACTTAAACATTTTCCACTTAAACCAACATGTTACAAACTTATAATCTCATTATTCCATGATATTACGAATCACATATCATATAAAAAAGTGTACAAAATCATAATCACAAGTAAGTTATCCATTTAACATGTTTAAAACCCTAAATGGTGATTTTGCTACATAGAACATATAGATGCATAAAATGATAAATGTAAAGTTATAAAGAGTTTTAGATAACCTTAGGATGATGTAATATGATAACCAACAAAATCCAAACCCTAGTTTAGATGATAAACCAAAGCTTGCACCACTTAGAAAACCTTAACTTTTCAAAGAAACCCTAGCTTTCTTTTCCTTGCTTTAATCCTTGTAAAGGCTTAACCAAGCCTTTAAACCTCCATGGTATGCCTTAGATATGATGTAGGATCACTTATGAATGTGTTAAATAAAATTTTATAGATTGTGTAAGGGTTTTGAGGGTGAGCCGTGGGTAGGGAAGCACCAAAGAGAGAAAAAGGGTTGTTTTCACCTTATGAAATGGAATGTGTATGTGCATTATCTCTAGTTGCTAGCTTATATACTCCAAGGACTTGGTTGAGATCAAGACTAGATACATAATAGACATGATGAGGGAAATAAGGAAGAAAAATAAGCAAACACTATTCACAACATCATGTTTTAATTAGCTATATGTTGTACAAGACTTTTAGAAGATTTTTGCAAGATTTTTAAGATATTATCTCATATGTTTGCATCCATATCCGGCCCTATATTGATATAGGTGATGATATTTTGAAAGTTTTGGGTATTGGGTATAAAAGTGGGTATTTGTTGAAGCGTAGAAATGTTTTGGTGTTTCCGGGTATACCTAAATGTATTTAATTGCGAAACGTAAACGTTTTACGTAACCAATAAAAATAAAATATAAAAAGTTGATTATTACTTTCGTAAAAATAATATATTGCTTGCTTGACGAAAACTTTAATTCGTTTGGTGTCCGTTTACGCTAAACGATAATTTTTAACTTACGCGATTTAACTTAACTATTAAAATTAAAAGTAAACGCGTATTAGAAAAAAAATAATTAGTAAAATATATGACGTCGTAAATGACCTGAAAATACGGAATGTTACAGTCTCCTCCGGTTAGAAGAGCCTTGTCCTCAAGGCTCAAGTTGCGGCACTTGAGGAAGGTACGGGTTCAGAGAAAAGATTCGGATATTTCTTCCGGAATTGGTCTTCACGTTCCCAAGTATACTCAGCTCCTTGCCGAGAGTTCCAACGAACTTTGACTAATGGGATTCTTCTCCGCTTTAGCTTCTTCACATCCCGCTCTACGATCTCAATAGGCTCTTCGACAAATCGCAGATTTTCATCAATCTCGATCTCATCCAAAGGTACTTGAACATCTGGCTCAGCTAAACATTTCTTGAGGTTCGACACATGAAACGTGTCGTGAACACAGCTTAGCTCCTGGGGTAACTTCAGCCGATAAGCCACCGGTCCAACATGCTCCACGATTTCAAATGGTCCCACATATCGTGGTGCTAGCTTTCCTTTCTTACCAAATCGTACCACTCCCTTCCATGGAGATACCTTAAGTAACACTCGGTCTCCAACTTGGAATTCAAGAGGTTTACGCCTCTTATCAGCATAGCTTTTCTGGCGACTCCTAGCCATTTTTAATCTTTCCTTGATTTGAACAATCTTTTCAGTCGTTTCTTGCACAATCTCTGGTCCAATAAGCTGACTTTCTCCAACTTTAGTCCGTACAGAGCCTTGAATGGTGCACACTTAATGCTTGTGTGGTAACTGTTATTATAGGAAAACTCAATCAATGGAAGATGAGTATCCTAACTGCCACCAAAATCCATAACACAAGCTTGAAGTATATCCTCCAGCGTCTAAATAGTACGCTTACTCTGACCGTCGGTCTGAGGGTGGTAAGTCGTACTCATGTCTAGTCTCGTACCCAACGCTTTCTGAAGAGCTTTCCATAAGTGTGACGTGAATTGACCATCACGGTCTGAAATGATTGACACCGGCACACCATGTCTCGCTACAATCTCGTTGACATAAATCAACATTCAATGCTGGAATTGGATTTGAATGATCTTTTTGTGTTTGCATCAACTTCTTTTGCTTCAACAATTGTGGAATT